>PVJC01054109.1:0-10609 GCA_004026665.1 Murina feae | reverse complement strand
AGACATTGTTAAAAGAAACTGAAGACACAAAGACATGGAAAGATATCCCATGTTCACTGATTGACGAAATTAACATTGTTAAAATGTCCATATTGCTTAAAGCAATCTACAGATTCAATGCAATCCTCAACAAAAGCCCAAAGGCATTTTCCACAGAAATAGGGCAAAAAATCCTAAAATTTGGGAAAAACCACCAAAAACCCCCCAAATAGTCAAGTAATCCTGAGAGAAAAGAACAAAGCCAAAGGTATCACATTCCCTGATTTCAAACTATACTATAAAGCTACAGTAACCAAAACAGTACAGTATTGCCCAGCTAGTGTTCAGTTGGTTGAGCATAGTCCCATGCACCAGGAGGTTGAGGTTCGATTCCTGGTCAGGGCTCATGCCTGCGTTGCAGCCCGATCTCAGTAGGGGGCATACAGGAGGCAGCTGATGGATGTTTCTCATCAATGTTCCTATTTCTCTCTCTCCCTTCCTCTCTTTGAAACTAAAAAAAAAAAAAAGAAGTAAATAAATAAATAAAACACTTAAAAAACATGCAGTACAATATCGGCATAAAAACAGATCAATGGAACAGAATTTAGAGCCCACAAATAAACCCATACTTTGTAGACAACTAATTTATGACAAAGGAGCCAAGAATATACAATAGAGAAAGAAAAGTCTCTTCAATAAATAGTTCTGGGTACCCTAGTGGGTTTGGTTCAATGGCTAGAGCATCAGCCTGTGGACTGAAGGGTCCTGGGTTCGATTCTGGTCAAGGGCATATGCCTGGGTTGTGGGCTTGATCCCCAGTGTGGGGTATGCAGGAGGTAGCCGATCAATAATTCTCTCTCATCATTGATGTCTTTATCTCTCTCTCCCCCTCTTTTCCTCTCTGAAATCAATGAAAAAAATTTTTAATAAATAAATAAATAATGCTGGGAAAACTGAATAGCCATAGGAAAGGGAATAAAATTAGACCACTATCTTATACCATATGGAAACATGAACTCAAAATGGATTAAAGACTGGAATGTAAGACCTAAAGAAATAAAATATATATAAGAAAACAAGCACTAAGCTTTTAGATATTGGTATCAGTGGTGTTTTTGTGAATTTGATTCCAAAGACATAAGAGCCCAGCTGGTATGGTTCAATGGTCGAGTGTTGACCTATAAACCAGGAGGTCACAGCTGGATTCCCGGTCAGGGCACATGCCCAGGCTGTGGGCTTGATCTCCACTGTGGGGCATGCAGGAGGCAGCTGACCAATGATTCTCTCTCATCATTGAAGTTTCTATCTCTCTCTCCCTCTCCCTTCCTCTATGAAATCAGTATATATGTATCAGTATACATATTCATATACATATACATATACATATACATACACATACATACTGATTTGTTATATATACATATATACTGATTTGTGATGCATATATGTAGGTAGAGCACAGGAGGTTTATCTTGGTGCAGTGGCTGATGCAATGCTGTGAGCACACTCCAGCAGTTCAGATCTTTCTGGCAAACCAGGAAGATGGCAACGCCTGCCTGAGCCCCTCCTAGAGCCACGTACAGAGTACCCTGACCTTTACGCTCATTGGCTCCCTAATAAGACGTTCTATGATTGGCCACCTCTGCTATAAATACTGCTGTACTTCCTCAATAAAATTAGACCTGCATCATAGAACCTGGTCTCCAGAGTTGTGCATGAAAGCATCCTAGCACTAGGGGCTCTGTCGTCCTCACCCCGGGGGACTCCCTGCTTCACATATATATACATATATATGCCAAGGCATGAGAAACAAAACCACAAATAAACAAATGGGACAGCAAACTAAAAAGCTCTGCACAGCAAAAGAAACTATCAACAAAACAAAAAGGCAACCAACCAAATGAGAGCAGATATTTGCAAATAATATTTTCAATAAGGGGTTAATGTCCAAAATATATAAAGAACTCTTATAACTCAACAACAAAAAAAAAACCAAACGAATTAATAAATGGGTAGAGGGTCTGAATAGACATTTTTCCAAGGAAGACGTACAGATGGCCAGCAGGCATATGAAAAGATGTTCAATTTCACTAATTATTAGGAAAATGCAAATAAAAACCACTATGAGATATCACTTCACTCATATTAGAATGGTCATTATAAAAAACACAAGAAATAACATGTGCTGGAGAGGATGTGGAGAAACAATAACCCTTGTGCACTGTTGGTGGAACTGTAAATTGGTACAACCTCTACGGAAAGCAATATGCAGTTCCTCAAAAAAAATTAAGAATACAACTACTATATGATCCAGCAATTCCTCTTCTGGCTATTTATCTGAAGAATAAGAAAACACTAACTCGAAAAGATACATGTGCCCCATGTTCATTGCAGTATTATTTATAGTACTCAAGACATGGAAACAACCTAAGTGTTCATCAATGAATGAATGCATAAAAAGAAAATGTGGTATACTATACAGGGTGTCTAAAAAAATGTATACACACTTTGAATGGTTATAAAATCAGTGTTTGTTAACATACACTTCAAAATAAAGTGAACGATCAGCTAGTATATACACTTTCAACAATTATATAGTGTTTATTAACATACAGTTCATTTTAAAAATTGAGTTATCAGCTGTTAAAATGTGTATACATTTTTTTGGTCGCCCTATATATACAAGAAAAGATGAAATATTGCCATTTGCAGCAACATGGATACATCTTGAGGGCATTATGCTAAGTGAAATAAGTCAGATGGAAAAAGAACAAAAACTGTATGGTTTCACTGATATTTCTTTAAATGATTTCATTTACTCATGTGAGCATCTCCCATCCTTTTTGACCATCTTAATCCTTGGGGAACAGAAATAAATAGAAGACTATACTGCTGATCTACATATATAAAAGCCTAAGTGACCAGCTGACCAGCCAACAGCTATGACTACTGGGGCACAGAGCTGCTGAGCTGTGGTGACTTGGCAGCTGCGGTTTTCGGGTGACACACCTGGAACCAGATAGGAGGGAGCCTGATTTCAGGGTGTGTCACTGGAGAACTGCCCTCTTGAAATCTGGGACCCCTTGGGGGATGTTGAAGAGCCAGTTTTGGCCAATTCCCACAGGCCAGGCTGAGGCACCCCACTGGTGCACGAATCCGTTCACCAGGCCACTAATATTCTAATCTAATAAAAGAGTAATATGCAAATTAACCATCACTCCAAGACACCCAAGCCACGCCCACCACCCAAGCCACGCCCACCACCCAAATCAGAGCAGCTGTATGCAAATTAACCCAGCCAAGATGGCAGCCGGCAGCCACAGAGCTAGAGCAAACAGGAGGCTTCTGTTGCACCAGCGATGGAGTTGAAACTGCCTGCCTAGGCCAGCCGGGCCTCCGCTCAATGCAACAATGTTTCAATTATAGAAGCCACTGAGCTGAAGCAAATAGGAGGCTTCGTTGACTGACTAGGCCTCCACTCAAGGCAACAAAGTTTCAATTACAGAAGACAAATAAATCCCAGAAACCTGATTCTAGCCAGCCTCACTGGGTTGTTGGGTCAATGGGAGCTGTGGGCAGCCTGAAAACAGCCCTCAGACCCTCACCCAGGCTGGCCAGACACCCCAGTAGGAACTCAAACCTTAAAGGGACTATGGGCAGCCTGAAAATGGCCCTCAGCCTCTTACCCAGGCTGGCCACACCCCCATGGGGTGAGGGTTCCCACTGGGGGGCTTGGCCAGCCTGCAAACAGCCATCAGCCCCTCACCCAGGCTGGCCAGGCACACCAGCAGGTGGACATTCCCCGAGGGGTCCCAGACTGAGAGAGGGCACAGGCCAGGCTGAGGGACCCCCCTGAATGCACAAATTTTTGTGCACCAGGCCCCTAGTTTCTTTATAAAGAACTAACATAACTAAAATGACTTAGCATATAAACTAAACATACCTTTCTTTTAAGATTCCTGAGAACCCTTGATGAGAACTTACAAACTTGGTGATGCCTACATCCAGTTCAGTGAGTCCATGCTTCATCATGTCTGCAAAGCTCTCAGCTTCCTCTTCCTCCTCACCCTCCCCTGAAAGGCCATCTTCCTCCTCCCCTTCCTCTTCTTGTACCTGGGCATCCGAATGTTTCTTACTCTTTTCAGCACTTACAACTTCAGGTAGCCCAGGCACATTCTCATAGCTGGGTGGAGATTTATTTTCTATTCCATCATGACCTTTGATCAGCCAGCCTTCTGAGACCTTCTGTCTTTTTGCCTCCTCAGCTGGGGTCAAACTGTCATTATCTTCCACAGCAAGGGATCCACGTTTCAGTGACACGCCAGTCACTTCTGTCATCTCCATTCTTAAGGCTCCAAGGAAACCTTTTAGGAAGACAGGGTAGAAAAGTAATAATCACTTCTTTAATTAAGTGGGTTTCAGAAAGCAGAAGCACAGTCGATTTTGTTCCTAATCCTAAAAACCATTTATTAAAAGAATTCTTCCTGCTCTGGCCCGTGTGGCTCAGTTGGTTGGGCATTATCTAGTGCACCAAGAGATTGTCGGTTCAATTCCCGATTCCCAGTCAGGGCACATCACTGCCGGGGTTGTGGGCTCAATCCTTCAACCCTAGTAGGGGGTGTGCAGGAGGCACCCAATCGATGTTTTGCTCTCACATCGATGCTGCTCTCTCTGTCTGCCTCCCTTCTCTTTTCTAAAAATCAATTTAAAAAAAAAAAGAAGACGACGAGAGAAGTGGTGTTTAAAAAAATAATAATTCTTCCCAATGTTAGCACATACCTTTGGTGGCATAGAAAAATGAGAGAAAATTTTTGCAAAAAATTTAACAGTGTGCATCAAAAGCTTAAAAAATATGTATACCTCCGCCCCAGTGGTTAGAGCATCAGCCTGCAGGCTGAACGGTCATGGGTTCCATGCCAGTAGGGGCCATTGGGGCATGAGCGGGAAGCAACCAATCAATGTTTCTCTCTCTCTGTCTCTCCCTCTTCCTTCCACTCTCTCTAAAAAATCAATGGAAATAATATTCTTGGGTGAGGATTAACAACAACAATAACCAAAAAAAAAGTCTGCAAATTCTTTAAGTCTATTATTTCTTCTGTACATGCCACAAAATACAGCAGGATGTAATAAGCATCAGTAGATATTTTGCAGAATTCTTAAAATAGGTGCCTAAATGGTTCCCTATCTATAAGGATCAAAGACACAATAAATAGCAAATCCTTAATGAAATAGTGGACCTGGGCAATAACCATCAACGTTCATTAACATCACAAAGAAAGACAATCAGACACTGTGCACTCCAGAAATTACATGCTATAATTTATGACTGATTAAATTTTTATATTTACTGATTAAAACTCTATGTCTAACTACTAGTGCCTTCAACTAATAAGTAGCAAAGGAAAAAAAGAGGAAGGGGAATCTACAGCTAAACCTATAAAGAAATGTAATGGGTGGATCCTTCTTCGGATCCTGATTTAAGCAAATTCTGATTTAAGTAAAAACTTTAAAAACATTGATGAGGCCCTGGCTGAGTAGTTCAGCTGGCGAGAGCGCTGTCCCAGTACACCAAAGTTGCCGGTGCAATCTCTGGTCAGGGCACATACAAGCAACCAGTGAATGCATAAAGTAAGTGGAACAACAAATTGTTATGTGAGTGGGTGTGTGTGTCTCTCTCTCTAAAAAATCAATTGAAAAATAAAATTAAGTCCTCACTGGTTTGGCTCAGTGGATAGAGTGCTGGCCTGTGGACTGAAGGGTCTGGGTTCGATTTGGTCAAGGGCATGTACTTTGGTTGCAGGCTTGATCCCGGGCCCTGGTTGGGGTGCATGCAGGAGGCAACCAATTAATGTGTTTCTCTCACAACGATATTTCTCTCTGTCTTTCCCTCTCTCTAAAAATCAATGGAAAAATATTCTTGGGTGAGGATAAAAAAATTAAATTAAAAATATTTTTTTACTGATTTTAGAGAGAGGAAGGGACAGGGAGAGATAGAAACATTGGTGGGATTGGGAGAGAATCAACTGCACTGCCTCTTCCATGCCCCTTAACTGGGGATCAAGCCCAAAACCCCAGCATGTGCTCTGGCCGAGAATCGAACTGGTGACCTCTCGGTTCATGGGTCGATGTTCAACCACTGGGCAACATCAGCCTGGCAAAATAAAATTAAAATATAAAGCATTTATGAGAATCTGAGACATTGAAACACTGGGGGTATTTAATGATATTAGTAGTACTGTCAACTTTTTAAGTGAAATAATGTTATTGTGGTTACATTTAAAAACAGAATCCTTATATTTTAGAGATAAAAAGTGAGCTACTTAGAGTTGAAAAGATATGGTCTGGAATTTGCTTCACAATAATTTACCAGCCCTGTCCAGCATGACTCAGTAGTTGACTATCAACCTATGAACCAGGAGGTCAAGAGTTGATTACTGGTCAGGGAACAGAACCAATTTGTGGGCTCGATCCCCAGTATGGGGTGTGCAGGAAGCAGCCAATCAATGATTCTCTCTCACTGTTAATGTTTCTGTCTCTCTCTTCCTTTCCCTTACTCTCTGAAATCCATAAGACATATTTTTTAAAAATAATAATAATTTACCTGTGGTGAAGGGAGGTGGAATGGGTGAAGATTTGAAACACGACTGGCTGAGTTGGCAAATGCTGAAACTGAGTGATGGGAGCACAGGAAGATCATCACATCATTTGCTCCATATTTTGTTTAATATTTTTTATAATAAAAAATAAAAGTGCAAAGTCTAAAATTATACACAAGCTATTCTACTCTGATGAAACCACCGATTTGTTCAGTTCCATTGCTCCCTTTCTCCCATGACCTGGTCTCCAAATGTACTGGATCCAGTCCCATGACACTATCTCTTCCACCTTTTACTTGTTCAAGTGCCCAAAACCTCAATAACGCTTAGCCTCTATTCAATATTCTTGTTCATGAGGAGTCCTGCTTCACGATCCTTGCTAAACCCAACCAAGTACCAATCCGACTATCTGTGCCTATGCTCCTGTCTGCTGCTGGAGAAAACCGGACCCATCAGGAGAATTACTCTCTTATGGCAGCCCTACACACTACCCTACACACTGCCTGGCCCTCCCTAGTCAGCAAAGTCATCTGCCAGACACACCTCCTCCAGCATATTCACGAGGCAGGATAGTAAAAAGCTAGGAGAATTCCTTGACAAGTAGAATGGGGAAACTGAGACAGATATTGAACCAGCTGAGCAATTCACAGCCAGATAATAAATTGCAAAGTCTCATCTTCCCTAGCCAAGGACACGTAGAAGCAAATGGTTTACACCTTCCAGACCATGCAGCTAGCAGACCCACTTGTCTGGTCCCTGTTCTGTGCCATTCTCTGAAGGTGAAAATAACCAGAGAACGACCCTGACCCATCTATAAGTTCATTTGGGTGAACCATCGTATCAAAGGACACATTCTGAAAGCTGATGAATATTCTATCGAAATTCTCCGGACACTTCCCCTAAAATTCCCTGCCATCAGAAAACAGATAAAAACCCTTAAGACAAAGGACCCAGTGTATGCTCTGGGTATGCCCCTACTTTTCCCCCACCCCTTCTTTCCTCGGGGGTGTTTTCTTTCCAAGTTCTAAAGGTCCCCAGAAGACTTGCAAGCAGGGGAGCATTGGACAGCAGCAACTGTCTCCAAGGGCCCTCCTTCCGCCTCTGTAATTTGTTTCCTGAGTTCACACAACCCACCTGGCTCAATTCTGTCTTGGTGACTTTTTTTCCTAAAGGGCCAAGGCAGCCCTAACTGGTTTAGCTCAGTGGATAGAGCATCGGCCTGCGGTCTGAAGGATCTCAGGTTCGATTCTGGTCAAAGGCACATGCCCAGGTTGCAGGCTCGATCCCCAGTAGGAGGCGTGCAGGAGGTAGCCGATCAATGATTCTCATCATTGATGATGTTTCTCTCTCTCTCTCTCTCTCTCTCGCTCTCTCTCTCTCTCCCTTCCTCCCTCCCTCCCTCCCTCTCTAAAATCAATAAAAATATATTAAAAAAATAAAATACAATAAAAATAAATAAATACAGGGCCAACCATAGCTAAGATTTGGAAACAGCCTAAGTGCTCATCAATAGATGAGTAGATTAAAAAACTGTGGTACATCCACACAATGGAATCTATATGGCGGTAAAAAAGAAGGAATTCTTACCATTTGCAACAGCATGGATGGAACTGGAGAGCATTATGCTAAGTGAAATAAGCCAGTCAGAGAAAGATAAATACCACATGATCTCACTCATTTATGGGATATAATGAACAACATAAACTGATGAACAAAAACAGATCCAAAGACAGAGAAGCATCGATCAGACTGTCAAACCTCAGAGGGAAGATAGGGGAGGGTGGGGGTAAGGGGGAGAGATCAACCAAAGGACTTATATGCGTGCACATAAGCCTAACCAATGGACACAGACAACAGGGGGTGAGGGCAAGAGTGTGGGGGATAGGGGGTAATGTGGGGATAAGGACACATGTGTAATTACTTAATCAAAATAATAATAATAATAATAATAATAATAATAATAATAATGGGCCAAGGCAGCTCTGCCTGGGCTCACTCCTGTTGCTGAGATCTTGCCTCTTCTTTCTTAAGTCTTCCCCTTTTTTCACTGTCCCCAGTTTTAATAAATGTACTCTCAAAATCACCTGGACTCATGCCATGAAATCTTTCCTGCACAAAGTCGATAACACACACATTACAGACCTTAGGGGGCAGACCTGCCTTGATCTCAGTTCCCTTCCAGTGACAAGACCACATTTATAACCATTCCCCTTACTATGGGAACCCTCTTAAGGAAAGCCCATACTTACTTTAGCACTCACTCCTCAGCACTGCACTTCATCCCTTCAATAAACATTCACCATGCACCCCTGTGCCAGACATTATTCCCAGTAGTGACAAGACAGGGCAGTGAATGAAGTAAAATGCTCCACCGGCACTGGCTTCCTTGCCCAAATCACCGTCATCAAGCCTGGCTCTGACACCCTTTTCCAACACAACATAGGTCACTGCTTTCTTGCTTCAAACTCTCCTACTTCTTATTTCCTGCCTCTGGAGATGCTTGCCTCTTAAATTTGGGCTTGTCCAGTCTTGCGCCCTTCTCACTCCTAAGTATTCCAGTCAAGACCCCTCCATCTCCAACTCCTACCCAGGGTCCAAGGCAATCATAGACAGCTAAACAATGATAAAATGTATGTGGTGAGTTTGCTCAAGCCTCACTTTAACCCTATGACAGAAGGGTCATTATCATTCCCAGCTTAGCACTAAAAAACGGAGGCCCAGAGTTGAAGTATCTTGCTCCAGTTTACAGAGCTAGTAAAAGGAATCATCAAATGCTCAAACTCAGCATGCCCTAAACTGATCTCACCATTTCCCATCACAAACACACTTCTGTTAAATTGCATCTCTTACCTCAGGGAATGTTACCACCAACTAACTACCAGTCACCTGTGTCAGAATACGGGCATCGTCCCAACTCCTCACTCTCCCCTACACCCGTACCTGTGATTTTGTGAATAAAATTCTAGAAGGATTAGGACAACATTGTTATGCTCCACATCCTTGGAATGAGAATATTAGCAGACCATGGATCTGAAATATCCACCACTGGTTTCAACTCTTACTTGGTGAATGGCAGTTTGTGGGGTATAATGTGGAGCCTGACCTAGGCTTTGCCATTAATAAGCAGATCACTTAATCTCTCTAAGCTTCAGTTTATTTCTCCGTAAAGCTGAAAAACAATGACTTGGTCAAAGGCCTGTAATAACTGTTCTATTTAACTGTTGGTCATTAATATTTATTATGGATGGTTTACACAGAGTTGTTATTGCTCAATCTGGAGAAAAAAACAAAGCTTATGCTTCTTTCGTGCACTAGGCTAACGATTAAACATGGTTTTCTCCTTCAAATACTACTTAATTTTAAGAAACCCTCAGAGCACTGGCAATAGCGTCAAATAAATACATCTTTGTTATTTTTTTGGAAGTCTTTCCTGATCCTGTGGGCCCTTGTCTGAGCTTCTTGTTGTATTTAACTAGAGGCCCGGCGCACAAAATCTGTGCACACGTAGGGTCCCTAGGCCTGGAACTGTGTTCAGAGCTGATCTTCCCCAGCTCCCTGCCGTTACCGTTACCGTTACCCCAGTTGCCTTCTGTGTGTGTGGAGTGATTGGCAGGGCTAACAGGGCCCTGGCACCGCCCAAGTCAGCCACCACCCACCCCCGGTTTCCAGATCCTGGTTCCCCATTGGGCAATCGGAGCCTGCCAGCCCGGAGGGTGGGGGGGAGGGGGAGACCAAGAGATTGGCCATTGCCAAGTAGTCACTGGCCCCACCCCCCACTGCCACCAGTCGTCCTCTGCGTATGGGGCGACTGGTGGGGCGGTCAGGTCCTCGGCAGACATGCCACTTCTCACTTCTGGTTCCTGGTTCCCCATCAGGCAATCAGAGCCTGCTGGCTAGGGGGAGGGACCGAGAGGTTGGCCTGATTGGGGCCTGCCAGCTGAGGGCAGCTCCCGCATTGAGCATCTCCCTCTGGTGATCAGTGTGCATCACAGCTGCTGTCCAATTTGCGTATTACGCTTTTATTTATATACTAG
>PVJC01054108.1:0-10603 GCA_004026665.1 Murina feae | reverse complement strand
CAGGACCTCTAGTTCTTAACCACTAACCTGCCTGCCTGCCCTAACCACTCTGCCTGCCTGCCTGCCTGATCCCCCTAACTGCCCTCCCCTGCCGGCCTGGTCACCCCTATTAACTTTCTTCTTTAATCTTATTCCCTTCACACACAATTGTATTTGACTTCCTTATTGGCTTCTTCCTCTCACACAATTTTTCTCCTTTTCCTACTGACTCATCATTTATAAACTTTTCTTTCCTCCTTATTTCCTACTTCTGTTCCATCATCATTCTTCCCATTTTTCTACTACCCTCCTTCCCTTCCCACATTCCTTCTTTCCTTTATCTTTACCCCTGCCCACCCTCCCCTTTTCCTTCCTTCCCACCTTAATTTTTTTCCACCTCCTCCCTCTGACCTGCTTTACTCCCTCCCCCATTCCTTCCTTCTTCCCATTCTCCTTTTAAGCTCTACCAGCTCCCCCTTTATAACTTTTCTTCCCTCCCTCTTTTTCTCTCATCCTACCTTTGCCATACATTCTTTTCTACTTACTTCCACTGTTTTAATACCTATCTATCCACCTGCCTAATTATCCACTATCATTTATCTTTTTTTCTTTTCTAATCTTTTAGACTTCTTTTAAAATCTGTCCCTAGTACACAAATATACTTGGTTTTCATTATAGGCTCTACAGTTCACTCATACATCCTCTTTTTTTAACTCTGCTGTCCACGGACTCTTTTATAAAGTTCTTCCCTCCATCCTGTTCTACCTTTCCCCCACCTGGTTACTTCCCCCCAAACTCTCCCTGGTTGCTGCTCCCTCCACCCACCCCCTGCCCATCTCTCCATCTCCTGGTATCCTCGGGTTCACCCCAGCTCTAAAGGAAGACAGGCTCTCACAGGAGACCCCTGCCCCTGTGGCAGAGAAAATGGAGCCAGTGAGAGAGTGGGCCCAGGAGGCAGTGTGTGTGTGAGAGAGGGAGCAGCCCTCCTTCCCTCATTAAAGCTTCCATGGTGAGGGGGCATTAACCCCTAGCTCAGGGCTCAGCCCCAGCCAGGTGGCAACTGCCCATGCAGCCCTGGAACTGAAGCTCCAAAGCAGGAGCACCTCCACCTCTGGACCATCCACCCCTCCATTCGGGGACCCGCCAATGGCACAGCTTCTGTCTCCCTTGGACAGCAGTGTGGGCTTGCTTCTCCTGCTCCTCGGCTTCCGCCTGGGAAGCGCCCGATGGCCACAGCCTCCAGGCCAGCTGGCTGGTCCCGCCCCTTTGGGGCAGGCTCACTCTTCCCACCCCGCCCAGGGGGAGCATGGGGCAGACGGGAAGGGCTTACCGGCTGGCTCACTCCTCCCACCCTGCAGCTGTGGCCTGGATTCCAAGGCAGAGGTCTTCCATCTGCCCTGCTGGACCCTGGGGCTGCGGCCTCCGCCATCTTGACTGGGCTAATTTGCATACAGTTGCTCTGATTGGCTGGTGGGCGTGGCTTAGGCGGCCCAAAGAAACAGTCAATTTTAATATTATGCTTTTATTAGATTAGATAGGTAGTATATTATGATTGGAAGTGCAACTATGGTTGAAAATTCCAGTGTCTTAACTAGTGCTGCATTTCACCATGAACACAGGATAGCCTGCAGCATAGATTCAGAATCCATCCACAATTTCCCTAAATCATGGATCAGCTAATTAGCCCACATATACTGATAACACATAAGCAATTTTATTTTCAATAACTTTTAACATAAAGATAATATGTGTTTGTTATGAGAATTTAGGGAAAAACTGTAAAGAATTTATAATGTTTATCTGTAAGCCTACTACTATCATATTAATATACACTGAGTGGCCAGATTAGTATGATCACCCCATCAATACTTCATTGGGCCACCTTTTGCCTTCAATACTGCGGTGATTCTTCGTGGCATTGACTCCCTGAGATGTTGAAAGGTGATGCGAGGAATCTGACACCATGCCTGATGAATAGCACTGTCCATTTCTGTGATGGTTGTGGAACTAGCTGCCTGATGGCTCTTTTAACTTCGTCCCACAAATGCTCAATTGGATTGAGATCTGGTGATTGTGGGGGCCACCTAAGCAAGGTAAAGTCTCCCTCATGTTCTTGAAACCACTCCTGCACAATTCGAGCACTGTGGCATGGCACATTGTCTTGTTGGAAGAAGCCATCTCCATTGGGATATGCCATCAACATGACAGGATGAACTTGATCAGCAAAGATACTTAGGTATGTTGTGCTATTCAGTTGTTGTTCCACACGAATTAAAGGGCCCAAATCATGCCAGGAAAACATGCCCCAAACCATAACACTGCCCCCACCAGCTTGAAGGGTTGTACTCATGCATGTGGGGTGCATGCTTTCATGGTGTTTCCACCAAATTCTCACTCTGCCATCTGCATGATGCAACTGCATGATTCATTGGACCACATGACTTTTTTTCCAATGCTCGACTGTCCAATCCTTGTGTTCCTGTGCGAATTGGAGATGTTTTATCTTGGTAATTGCAGACAGAAAAGATGTTCGAACAAGCCTTCGGCTTCCATATCCCTTAGGATGCTCACCCCCAACTACCATCCCTGATAGCTTGCTCACCCCCAACTGCCCCCTGCAGGCCTACTCACCCTCAACTGCCCCTCCCACCAGCCTTATCACCCCCAATTGACCCCTACTGACAGCCTGCTCACTCCCAACTGGCCCCCCTGCTGGTCTGATCACCCCCAATGTCCCCCACCACCACCAGCCTGATCACCCACAATGACCTTCTCATCCTGGCCTGATCAACCACAATTGCCCTCCCCTCTTAGTCCCTAACTGCCTCTACCTCACCCCTGCCACCATGGCTTTGTCCAGAAGAACATCCAGAAGATATCCTGGAAGGTATCCTAGTCTAATTAGCATATTACCCTTTTATTAGTACAGATGCCTGGTGCACAAGTGGGGGCCAGCTGGTTTGCCCTGAAGAGTGTCCTGGATTAGGGTGGAGGTTCCCTTGGGGGGCGGGGCAGTTTTCAGGCCAGCCAAGCCCCCATGGGGTGAGGGTCATGGTCAGCCTGGATAAGGGGCTGAGGGCTGTTTTCAGGCTGGCCACACCGCCTTCAAAGTGGGATTCCCTGCTGGGGTGCCTGGCCAGCCTGGGTGAGGGGCTGATGGCTGTTTGCAGGCTAGAAACGCCCTCTAGCAGGGACCCTCACCCTATGGGAGCGGGCCAGCCTAGGTGAGGGGATGAGGGCCATTTGCAGGCCCTCCCTTGGCGGCTGGTCTGGATGACCCAAGCCTTCCACATACTCAGGCCGGCTCCATGGCTACCACCCACAGGCCCCTTTTTCAGTGGCAGGCCAGGGCAGGCAAGAAGCTTAGGTTACCAAGCTTCCTCCATTTCAGGGGGCAACCCAAGCCTCCCATTCACACTGGCCTGCTCCATGACTGCTGCCCACAGGCTCCTCTTTGATGGCTGGCCCAGGTGGGCGGGAAGCTTGGCTTCCTCCATCGCAGGGGGCAACCCAAGCCTCTCACCTGTTACAGCTGGCTCTGTGGCTGCTGCCATCTTTGTCCCACTTATTTGCATATTCCCTCCTGATTGGCTGTGGGGCATCTCGAAGGTATGGTCAATTTACATATTTGTATATTATTAGTGTAGAATACATATAACCCACAAAAATTGAGATCATATTATGTCTTATTTTGAAGGTCACTTTCCATACTACATATGTCTTTACAAAAATTTTAAACATACTCGTGCTTTGTATATCTTTAAATCATACTTTTACATTGGTATAATAGTAACTATAGTAACATTCTATGCCCAGAATAAATGTTTCTTACAGATATCCAACTTGATTGGATATCTTTGAATTTCAAGATATTTTGAATTTTGCTTAGATATTTTAAAGGATCAATGCCTTCTTTTAAGTAATTGATAAGAAATCAGTACACTAGTGACTTAACTTCACACTAGATGTGGCTTTTAAAAGGCGACAGGTCTCTTATTTGTTGTTTTATAAATATTGAACTCCAATTTTAAGAAAGTTAAGAGGACATAAACACACTGGGTTGAACTAGTATACATGGAAGCTAGTTTTGTTTTATTTTTTAAAGACACACTTAGGAACATAAATCTAAGTGATAAAAAGTATTAATTTAAGGCCTCAGTAATATATAAATATTAAAAAGTACCATTCATAAGTAGATAGTAATTTTTTTGTTTTGCATCCAATTTACTCAAACATTTCCTTTATATAAAGGATATTTAGAAATTAACCACAAGCCCATTAAGGACTGAACTATATGCTTCCCTTCGACCTCAGTGACTAACACAAACATTTTTGTTTGTTGTTGCCACTGCTGCTTCCACTGTTGGTAAAACTGGTAATAAAATCATCTTGCTTTCTTCTTCACTTTACTGCTCCTCATAATTCAGGGAAGCTAATGAATATTTGAATGATCTCTGAAATAGAGTTCCACAAGTATGGAATAATAACGCAAAAAAATATAAGTCTTAGGTCTTGGTGAGATTATTGAAAAGACTTTTAAAGTGGGCATTCATACTGAATTGAGTTGAGCAATCTTGTGAGCCCAGGCTACAGGCAAAGATCTTACAATGGATAATTCACATTCCCTTATTACTCTGAGTTGAATTTCTCTCCATTATTACTGATCTTTAAACATGCTGCAATCTCATTAATAATCTATATTCTTTATGAGTCAGCATGTCTGCTACAAAATACCAATATATTCTTATGATCAACTTCTTTGTTGGTGCTGGATGTTAAGGAAAAAACATATGACCTGATGGTATCCCTGGACTCTAGGCACCAGGGTCCTTCAGCCTTTAAGTGTGCATTGGCTGGAACTATTAGAGGTGACCACCTGCAAATCCTCAGAGGATGGGCTACTGAAGACAATCACTGCCAAATTGGCAGTGAAACTCTCATTTTTCTGGCTTCCTCCTCCATCCTTGTTATTGATGAGAAGACTAAACTGAGGTGGCAATGTGAAAACTGTTTCAATGAGAGAAGAACATAAAGTTTTGCAAAACTTTGGAGAGGTCAGCTTTAGATATTAAGTTCCATGATTTCATTGTATACCAGGAGTTCACTAGGTTTTTTGAATTCTGTAAATTAGACTGGTTAGTCTTTACTAGATTATCCTTGTGATTTCATAGAGGCCTAAGCTACAAGCATGGAGTGTAACACTAATAACACAGTATTTCTTAGATGTCTATATTTTCCTATTAAGAATAAATTAGCTCATAATGTTTCCTGCAGGCTAGTGTGAGATATATAACTTTTTACAACAGATTCAGGCAGTGGAATCTATAGGAAACTGGAGGTACTTATGACAGAACAAAGATATCATAGAATGGGGAAAAAGGGAGTTAAAACAGTGATTAGAAAAACTCCATGAATGTGAAATAACTCTGTATATTCATTTCCTTGAACCATTTAAGATCCAAATCAATGATTTACTGTAAAATGTTGACTAGTTGAAATTCGTTTCACTGAAGTTTTGACAGTGAATTGTAAGGTGTCTAAGTAGTTTGTCTCCATTTTCTGTCAATAAAACTGTTTTGTTTCCTATCCTACTCTTCCATGAGCATCTCCTTCTATAAAGAAGTGTCATTGTGCATATAACCAAGTACTATTATCTTCTCATTTTTTCACTTTGCATGAATTTCCAGATATGTGCTAATTAGAATGCCACCCAAAAAAAGGCATTTTAAGTTAGGCTGCTACTAATCTAGCCCTCCCGGTATATTTGAAATGCCCTAGGATGCACTAGGGTATTGAGAAATATCAATCCTAGAGAACAAGATTTATCACTCCTGTCAAATAGCACTGGCACTGATGAATTCTGACATTCACCTCAATATGTCAGAATCCACTTATTATTTAATTAGCCAATTCTATATAACATTGGCTATTAAGGTTGACAACATGTGCAACCTCTTTCTTTTCTTGTGTTATGGTGTAATCTAACATGAATTAAAGAGAAATTTTATATTGAGGGTTCAGTCTTCAAAGTCATGTATTCTTTGACCTGCAGCCTGGCATTCTTTGATCGATATGAGATTCTATGAAGAACTAAACCCTATGATAGCATTTTAAGGTCTTGTGACATTTTTTAAATACAAATTTTTGACATCAAATTGAGAATTATTTCTAAAAAGGGGTAGTTCATGAGTGGTACATAATGGTTCATGCAGTTTATGTGAAATATAATTGTTATTTAAGTAGACTCTCTCAAGTATTTGTTTATTGGGACTGAATCAGATCTTCTATGGGAATAGTAGAGTTTGACTATACATTTGAAAGTGCTTCTAATTCCCATTCTGCATAGCTGATGAAGCTAAATCTCTAAGTCTAAAGTGAAAGTGGATAACCATTCAATTCACTACCCCCTTGTCTCTAAAATTTTCTTTCTTAAAAAAAGAGAAACCAAACAAAATCCTAGTGTCTAGAAATGTTTGTGGCTATTTTGTTAAACCAGCATGCTGCCCATTACCCTACTATAATAACAATATCCCCTTCTTTTGTGGGATTTCTCCTTCGCCCATCCATCCACATATTTCTAGTGTGGACTACCTTTAGTGTGTTACTGCCCTAGCTAGAAGTTGAGTGGAACTCATACTGAGCCCAACTTATTACTCCACCCCTGAGGCTCTAGTAATTAATCTAAAACCAAATGGGTGACTCAAGCTGGACCAGAGGACTTCTTAGTAGGATCTAGTTAGAGGTTGTCAGGATTTTCCTATTGCTTTTTTCCTTTATTGATTAAGGTATTACAATGTGTCCTTATCTCCCCATTGCCCCCCCCACACACACTCATGCCCTCACCCCCCTACTGTCTGTGTCCCTTGGTTAGGCTTATATGTATGCATACAAGTCCTTTGGATGATCTCTTCCCTTTACCCCACCTTCCCTCTGAGGTTTGACGGTCTGATCGATGCTTCTCTGTCTCTGGATCTGTTTTTGTTCATCAGTTTATGTTGTTCATTATATTCCACAAGTGAATGAGATCATGTGATATTTATCTTTCTCTGACTTGCTTATTTCACTTAGCATCATGCTTTCCAGTTTTATCCATGCTGTTCTATTGCCTTTTGAATTATGTAGAAGATTCTCAGGAAGATTCTTAGTCTGAGGTAGTCTAGAACCATATTCCCAACCATAAAGAAAATTCACATGAAATGGTGTGTGTGTGTGTGTGTGTATGTGTGTGTGTTGGGGGCAGGGAGGAGAGTCTGACATTCAGAAGAATCAGACACAGGAAGTCCGTGGAGGAAGAAACCTGACTGTGTTAGGTCTATAAATCCTGTTATCTGTGTCCAAATTGACCCTTGCACTTGCTGCTGATTGGTTACGTGAGATGAGAAATTCTCCACATTTGTTTGGTAGTTAATTTTTTGTCACTTGCAACTATAAAGGTTCTGAATGACTAAATAAAAGTTCTGGACCCTGAAATACTTGGCAGTCTTACTATTTTTTAGAAAACCTGAAATCCTCTAATTACACACATTCTTATCAAGTACACATGGAATGGTCATTGAGGCAGGACATTGAGGTAGGACATATTTGGACCAGATTAAGGAAACTGAAGTCTGACGGAGTGTGTTCTGTAACCATAATGGAGTTAAAATGGAAGACAATAACAGAAAGCTATCTGAAAAATCCCCAAATATTTGGAAATTAACACTCTTTGATATAACTCATACACTAAAGAAGAAATGAATAGAAATATAAATTATTAGAAACAAAATGTTTGAACTTAATTAAAATTAAAACAATGTATTAAAATATCTTATGATAATGGTTAACATCTGTTAGTGTATCAAATTCTCCCCAAATTGCTCTGTAGTTACATTGCCTAGTATGATAGCCATTAGCCACATGAAACTATTGAACACTTGATATATGGCTAGTCTGAATTAAGACGTTCTATAAGTATAAAAACACCATATTTCAAGGATTTAGCACCAAAAAAAGTTAAAATGGCACATCAAGACTTTTATATTGATTACATGTTAAAATGTTTATGAGTTAAATAAAATGTTAAATTAATTTCACAGGTTATATATTTTTATTTTTTTTAGTAAGGCTACTAGAAAAACTTAATCTATGTGCCTCATATTTTGGGCTTGGATTATACTATTTCTGAATTTTTGTGTTCCCTCCAAATTTATATGTTGAACCCAAGGGGGTGGTATTATAAGGAATGGTAGATAAAGAAATAAAAAGATGAAAAAGATGCTCTTAATCATTAGTGAAGTGCAAATTAAAGCCACAATGAGATACAACCACAAACTTATTAGAATAGGTAAACTATTTAAAAATTGATAATACTAAGTATAAGCAAGAATATGGAGTGAAAATTGTCATACATTGTTGGTAGGGATATACACTGGGACAACTACTGTGGGAAACAGTTGCATAGTTTCTTATAAAGTCAAATATCTCCTTACCATCCAATCCAGCAAGTTGACCCTTAGGAATTCACCCAAGAGCAAGGAAAGCAGGTCCACACAAAGATTTGTTTATGAAACTTTATAGATTACTTCATAATAGCCTTAAATCAGAACAACCGACTGTCCACCAACAGGTAAATATATAAACAAATTATAATATCCATTCAACAAAATGTAACAGCAATAAAAAGGAATGAATTTCTGATACAGTCAACAACCTGAGTAAATATCAAAAACATTGTGCTGAGTGAAAGACTTTTGATATGTGAAGCTCTAAAAAAGGCAAATTTAATCAATAGTGACAGGTCAATGGTTGCCTGGAACTGACAGCAGGGGCGGGACTAGTGAGGGAAAAACAGAAGGGAATCTTTTGGGATGTTGGAAATTTTTGGCATCTTGATTGCAATGGTTACATCAGTATGTATATTTGTCAAAACTCATCAAAATGTTCACTTAAAAAGAATGCATTTATTTTTACGTAAATTGCATTTCAATACAGTTGGGCACATTTTTAATTGGTGAGAACAAAAGAAATTTCTTAAGTGGGATACAAGACTATTTTAAATATTTAAAGGTAAATTCTTACCAATAACATTCTTTCTTCTTCTTTTTTTTTTTTTTTTGCTTCACCCTGTTCTTTACTTCCCCATAAAATATCTGTTCTCATTTTATGGTTTTGGTCTGCCTTCCAATACAGCAGCAATGTTAAGATATAGTCACTCCCTAGTATGGTTCAGTGGATAGAGTATTGTCTTGTGGACCAAAGGGTCCCGGGTTCGATTCTGGTCAAGGGCATGTATCTCGGTTGTAGGCTCCAGGGCTCATGCAGGAGGGAACCAACTGATGTGCTTCTCTGACATCGATATTTCTCTCTGTCTTTCCCTCTCCCTTCCACTCTCTAAAAATGCATGTTTGGGTGAAGATTTTTAAAAAAAGATATAGCCCAGTTTTAGGGATGCAAAAAACTAAGAAACAATTTATACACAACTTTATAAACCTAAGAAGTGGATGGCTCACTAGCCATTTGCGAAATAATTTTGTTTTAAAGAAGAAAGGAAGAACTGCTCTCCAGAGTTCTAAACTTCTGATGTATATTAACAAAGGAAAAGTCCCTTTTGCAGATAGTCTGAGAAATAATTTCCTGGCAGCCAAGTGCTGTAAGCCACAAGCTAGACAGAACATCTTTGTAAAGGAATGAAAATTCTATCTATAAAACATATTACTAAAGCTAGTGTCTCTTTTCCCACAAGGGAAAATAAAGTTACAGAATCTCAAGTCATAAATATATGGATCATAGCTTGTGAGTTTTGTAACATTTTATCAACTATAAAAGAAATCTAGTGAAGCTAAACATGTGCATTTTGGTTATGCTTGTATGCTATCCTCAAACTGTTATCTGTCAGTAGTCAAACAAAACTCTTCATGCTAACTTGAGGTGAGAAAGTTCAACTTGTTTATCAAGAGAGAAATATTTTATTGCTTATGTCTTCCACAGTGAAGCAAACTGATATGCTTTAAAAGAGGAAATCTGCTCATGCTAGGAATATGATGAAAGAAATTACTTTTAGGCTTAAACTTACCTCTTGGCATAGGCATAACGAATACAATTTTCAAAATGTATTATTTTACATCAGGTAGCAATTCACATTTATATACATTTAGAAAAAAAGAATAGTAAAAAAAAAGTCTTCAACTGTGTTGGATAAAAACAAAAAAAAACATATATGTCCCTCTCATTTTTACTTAGTAAAAGGTCTACTTCCCTCACAAGTCTAACCTGACTGTAATTAAAGCTTTGCCCCAAACTCACCATGTATCTCTGGGGAGTCACTCATTTTCTGTCTTACATGTATGTCTGACAAAATGAAAATATTAGATTGGACAATAGATGAAGGACTTCCTAAAAGCATACAGATTTTAAGTTAAGATCCGCTGGTTCCTGGCCCCACATTCATGCTTGTGAATGTCCTGTATGTTATAAATCATTCTTATTTAAAACTAGGGGCCCGGTGCACAAAAATTTGTGCACTCGGGGTGGAGGGAGTCCCTCAGCCCGGCCTGTGCCCTCTCACAGTCTGGGACCCCTCAGTGGATGTCCTATGATGGCCCCAGTCTGCCAGGCGCCTTGTGTGTGTATGTGTGTGTGTGTGTGT
>PVJC01054107.1:0-10611 GCA_004026665.1 Murina feae | reverse complement strand
AGTCTTTTCAAGAAATGATGCTGCAACAAATGGACATTCAACAACATGTTAAAAAAATAAATAAACGTGGACATAGACTTTATATTCTACACACACACACACACACACACACACACACACTCACACACACACAAAAACAACCAAAAACCTTGAAATGGATCATTGACTTAAATGTAACATGCAAACTATAGAACTCCTTGAAGATAATATAGAAAAAAAATCAAAAAGACCTGCCACATGGCAATGATGTATTATATATAACACCAAAGACACAATGCAAAAAAAAAAAAAAATGATGACTGGATTTTATTATATTAATAAATTATAATCTGTTAAATGTACTGTTAATAGAATGAAAAAAACAATCCACAGACTGAGAGAAAATATTTGTGAACATACTTTATGGTTTTAGCTACAAACATTCTGGAGAAGACATAACTATGGTGACATAATTGTGATTTAGATGATCAAAATATATTTGTTATCTATATTTGGTCTTTGTTCTCAATCCTTGGTTCACAGCTTCTGAAAACCTTGAAATTTTCCAAGCGTTGAGAGTGACAAAGGTGGCTTTTGTTATTTTTATGAGGTGACTTTTGGAAAGCACCAGAGGATGTGGGCTGGTTGTCATGGAGCCAAGGGTTGGAACTTCAGTCCCACCCCTGACTTCTGGAAAAGGGAGAAGGGCTGGGTATTGAATTAACTGCAAGCAGACAATGATTTAATCCTGTGTGATGGAGTCCTCATAAAAACCCAGAGATGGAAGTTCAGAGAAGTTCTGTGTTGGTGAACACATGGACATGTGGGGAAAGCAGTGAGCCTGGAGAAGGCAGGCAAGCTCTGAACCCCTTCCCGCATCCCTTGCCCTGTGCGTCTCCTGCATCTGGCTGTTCTTGAGTTACATCCTTTAGAGAAAGCTAAAAAGGGCTAATTCAAATGTAACCTTGATATTTTGGGGGCTAGCAGCTGGAATTCCTGCCAGTAGGCTCAGTGTGCATTCTTGATGACCTATAATTAGATCATTGTCTCCTTCCCATAAACTGGTCTTCCAAGACTTGTCAGGAGCAATGAACTTGGGGAGCGGGGGCAGGGAAGCGAGGTTGTTATGACCCCAGGACAGTTCATCAGTACCTGGGGGCCTTCCTGCAGGGCCACAAAGGGGCTAGGGGGCATATCTGCAAGACAAAAACCCCAGCAGGACATATATATATATATATATAGACAGGCTCTCTGCATGTACCTTCACTCTAATTTGGAAATTATTTCCGGAGTCCACAGGCGTAGTTAGAACAGTGTTCCTCCACTTCTTTAGAGTGTCACTTGGTTTTTCTGTGTTCTTCTGCAGCACTTTTACAATAAACCAGTGATCTAGCAAGTAAATGTATATCTGAGTTCTATGAGCCATTCTAGCAAATTCATCAAACCTAGGGAGGGCATTGTGGGAACCTTTGATTTATGGTCAGTTGGCCAGAGTTATAAGAAAGAGGTTGGATTGTGGCGGGTGTGCAAGGTGTGTGTATGGGTCAGGGGCAGGGCAGTCTTATAGGATTGGACCCTTAACCCTGTGGATTCTAATATTATCTCTAGGAAGATGATATCAGTAATGAATTTATTCTCAGACATACTGCTGGTTTCTGAGAATTTTTTGTTAATATGAGAGACTCCTTTCACTATGTTGAAATTGGGTCTAGAAACCCAATTTATATGGAGACAGTAAAAAATGGTTGCTAAGGGTTGAGGCCAAGGAGGGATGAACAGGTAAAACAGGGAGAATATTTAGGGCAGTGAAACCACTCTATATGACACATGTCGTTATACATTTGCAAAACCTACAGGATGTACACCAAGAGTGAATTCTCCTGTACATTATGGACTTTGTGTGATAATCATGTGTCAATATGAGTTATCAATTGTAACAAATATACTAATGTGGTTCAGGATGTTGCTGGTGATGAGAGGTGTGCATATATGGGAGCAAGGGTTCAATGAAACTGGCTCTACTTCTGCTCAATTTTGCTCTGGACCAAAACTACTTTAAAAATCATTCTATTAAAAATAGCTTTGGGGTATGGGATAACTATTTTACATTTTCAGTCTCTGTGTTTTTAACTTCTCTTCCTTACGTTTATTCTATTGGCTTCACCCCATTAAAGCTAGACCATAAAGCTGAGATTTTCTCCCTGAGTTTAAAATAGTGTTTGAAACTCATGTCAGAATCAATATGAGACTTGAAGCATTATTCTCTTCCATAAACAGTAGATGCTTCAAATACTAAGTGAAGCATCATTTTTTCTCTCTTTTGTGCTGAAGGAAATAAAAAACCTCTCAAGACCTCATCTGGGGCTTCCTGAAACAATATATGACGTGAGAGCATTAGAAGATAATCGGATGCACGAAATGTGAAGACATTTGTTCACTGTCCATAGCATCATTACATAGATCCAGGCAAATGTTTTCCCATGAGATTGTTAAATTTAGAATTTGTCATTATGAATCAGCAGATGTAGAATAGGATTGCAAGTAGAAAAAAAAATTATGGACTATGGTGGCGGATGCCAAATGAGAAGGAAGAAGATAGTGGGAACCATGTAGTTTTTTCCTCCCTTCATTTTTTCCTACAGGACAGAGAAATTTTGATGCCTTGACTTGTATAAATTGCCAGTAAATTCAGTATATATATGATAAAACTATAATAGGCTTAGATTACTTTAAAGTGATTAAGACTAATTTTCTGGAAGCTTGAGATACAAATTTAAAAAATTAAAAAATTATATTTCTGTGTACCTAAGCTTGTGGTGTGAGATTTGTATCCATTATGCTTCCAATAGGTGTAAACTATTAAAATCCATTCATTAGTCCTTATAAAGTCTAAACCTAACCATTGTGAAGCAATAACTAACCTGCAGATAAGAAGGGAAGCATGATGACCAGAAAGGGAAATTCATCCACAATTACAAGTTATGTAGTGTTGGAAGATGTAAAGCTAGGAGGATTGGCTAGGAGAGCCTTACAAAAATAAAGTGAGATAGTAAAGCTATGTGAAGCTTATGCGACTATGTGAAGCCGCAAACCACGCAGTTAACATAGGCCAAATGCCATTGGTAGAGTGTTAAGAACAGAGTTACTATTTCAGGAGTACATATTTTAAATCAGAGCTGATGACAGTCAGGCTATGGACATAAGAATTGATAATCAGAGGGGTACAAAGAACTATTGGAAAAACAGAGAGAAAAAATGCAGCAGGACTAGCCCAGCCTGTCAATCTTATATGTAAAAATACTGCCAGAGGGACTTCCTGTTTTAATTCAGAAATGTAAAGAGCTTGAAAGAAATCACTCCTGGACACTCAAGAAAATGAAAAACAAACTGAATATCGATTAGCTTTCACGGTCTCTTCAGAGAAGTGAGGTAACAGGGAAAACTCCATTTTTAATTCTGGAGAAACAAGCTAATCCAAAGTTATATCTGAGACTTTCTTTCTTAAAGCCAAAGCCTGCAGAACCATACACAGGTAGAAATACTTACCTAGTAATTTTAATAAATGATGGAGGCTGAGTAGAGACTTCTGAAGAAACTTCCGATGCTGCAATCTTCCAGGGTCTTCGCACTTTCACAAGTTTTGCCTGTTGAAACCTCACCAGATTCTCAGGGTAAAGAGCTCAGAGAATTCCCCAGTAGGAAGGGAAGAGTAACCACTGGGACTGTTCTACTTAACAGAAGCCTACTCTCTAAGGTTATCGGAGTGTTATCCCTTCTGGGGGAGGCGATTTGTCTTCACTCCAGCCCCCCTCTAACCTTCTGGTCTCACTCAGTGATGGGAAGTAATGAAAAAACACTCACAAATGTCACAACCTAGGGACACAGACCTACTAAAAGACGAAAAAAAATCGTAAGGTTATAGAATGCTTCCCTGCGCCAGATCTTACCACTACCGACAGAGCCCCAGTATAGTCTCAGAGCTTTATAGCTGAAAGAGTTGCAAGACTTAGATTTTTACTAAGGAGGAGTGCTCAGGGAAGCTCAGAGACAATGGGCAAGACAAGAACAAGGAGACTCGAGGGACTCGAAACCTCTGGCACATAAACATTAAACAGAGCAAACATTAAACAGGCTAACTCCTAGTCAAATTAGCATAAATCCTTACACTGAAGTCCAATGACCTCAGTTCTCACTGCCCAGTACATCTCCCAACTTTCAACAAAAGCTACAAGCCATGTCAAAAAGTAATTTAAAAATATAGCTGAAAAGATCAAGCAAGCATCAGAGCCAGATTCAAGTATAACAGTAATATGGATTTATCAGACTGGGAATTTAAAATTACTGTAATGGATATGTTAAGGACTCTAATTAAAAAGTAGAATATATGCAAAGACAGATGGTAATTTAAGCAGAAGATGGAAACTATAAGAAATAGTTAGAATTTGTCAATGAATTCTTAAGAGTTGACCCCACATGTGTAAGCAATAAAAAGATAGATGAATTAAACTTTAAAATTAGAAAAAATATTATTCATCAAAGAAATTTATTTATTTTAATTTATTTTTTAAATTCTTTATTGTTGAAAATATTACATATGTCCCATTTTCTCCCATTGTCCTTTTCCAGTCTGCCCCTACCCTCAACCCTGGCCCTCACCCCCCACCACTGTCTGTATCCTTTGGTTATACTTCTATGCATACAAGTTCTTTAGTTGATCTCTTCCCCCCACCCTCAACTCCTCTGCCTTCCCTCTGAGGCCTGATGGTCTGTTTGAGAACTCTTACCACTTACAACAGCATAGATGGACCTGGAGAGCATTACACTAAGCAAAATAAGCCAGTCAGAGAAGGATAAGTATCACATGATCTCACTAATTTGTGGAATATAATGAACAACATAAACTGATAAACAAAAGTAGATCCAGAGAATTGGAAGCATCATCAAATAAATTTATCAACAATGTAAAAAAGACAGTGAGGGAAAATATTTTCAACTCATAAAACTGTTAAGAAGTGAGATCAGTAGATCAAATGGGAGTTCCATTTTTAGTTTTTTGAGGAAACTCCATACTGTTCTCCACAGTGGCTGTACCAATCTACATTCCCACCAGCAGCGCACAAGAGTTCTTTTTTCTCTGCCTCCTCACCAGTACTTGTCATTTGTTGATTTGTTGATCACAGCCATTCTGACAGGTGTGAGATGGTACCTCATTGTCGTTTTGATTTGCATCTCTCAGATGATTAGTGACTTTGAGCATGTTTTCATATGTCTCTTGGCCTTCCTTATGTCCTCTTTCAAAAAGTATCAATTTGGGCCCATTGCCCATTTTTTGGATTGGGTCATTTATTTTCCTTTTGTTAAGTTGTATGAGTTCCTTGCAAATATTGGAGATTAAACCCTTATCGGTGATAACATTGGCAAATATGTTCTCCCATGCAGTGGGCTTTCTTGTTGTTTTGTTGATGGTTTCTTTTGCTATGCAGAAGTTTTTTATTTTGATGTAATCCCATTTGTTTATTTTCTCTTTAGTTTCCATTGTCTTAGGAGCTGTATCGGTGAAGATATTGCTTCGGCATATGTCTGAGATTTTCTTACTTGTGGATTCCTCTAATATTTTTATGGTTTTCCCATCTTACACTTAAGTCCTTTATCCATTTTGAGTTTATTTTTGTGTATGGTGTAAGTTGGTGGTTTAGTTTCATTTTCTTGCATGTATCTGTCCAATTTTCCCAACACTATTTATTGAAGAGATTGTTTTGACTCCATTGTATGTTCTTTCCTCCTTTGTCAAATATTAATTGAACATAGGGGTTTGGGTCAATTTCTGGGTTCTCTATTCTGTTCCATTGGTCTATATGTCTGTTCTTGTGCCAATACCAGGTAGTTTTGAGAACAGTGGTTTTATAATACAGCTTGGTATCTAGGAATATATCCCAAGAAACTAGAAACAACAACCAGAAAGGATATATGCACCCCTATGTTCATAGCAGCACAATTTGTCATAGCTAGGATTTGGAAACAGCCTAAGTGCCCAACAGCAGATGAGTGGATTAAAAAACTGTAGTACATCTACACAATGGAATACTACACTGTGGTAAAAAGAAAAAAAAGGAAATCTTACCATTTGCAACAGCATGGATGGAACTGGAGAGCATTAAGCTAAGTGAAATAAGCCAGTCAGAGAAAGATAAATATCACATGATCTCACTCATTTGTGGAATATAATGAACAATATAAACTGATGAACAAAAACATATCCAGAGACAAAGAAGCATCTATCAGACCATCAAACCTCAGAGGGAGGGTAGAGGAGGGTGGGGATAAGGAGGAGAGATCAACCAAAGGACTTGTATGCATGCATATAAGCCTAACCAATGGACACAGACATCAGGGGTTTGAGGTTATGAGTGGGGAGGGGCAGGCAAGGGACATAAGGACACATATGTAATACCTTAATCAATAGAGATAAAAATAATAAAAAATAAAACTGTTAAGAGTTTAATATCCAGAATATGTAAAGAAGGTTTACAACTCAACACCAAAAAGACCAACGACCCTATTTAAAAATGGGCAAAGCACTTGAATAGACTTTTTCCCAAGAAAATACAAAAATGCCTAACAAGAGCATTTAATGAGGAAATATGAGAAAATGCAAGTCAAATCCACAAGATACCACTTTTTTAATAAAAAAGGAAAATAATAAATGTTGGCCATAATATGAAGAAATGAGAACTCTCATATATTTCTATGAGAATATAAGTGATGGAGACTCTGTGTAAACAGTTTAGCAATTTCTCAAAAAATTGAACATAGAGTTACCATATGACATGATAATTCCACTTTTCAGTATATATCCAAGAGAACTTAACATGCATGTCCACACAGAAACTTGTATATGAATGACTATAATAGCATGATGAACAAATTGTGTTATTTATATGCAATGCCATATTATTCAGCAATAATAAAAGGAAATAAAGTACTGATACATAATACAACTTAGATGAATCTCAGAAACATTATGCTAAGTAAAAGAAACCATGCAGAAAAATGATACATTCTATTATGCCTTTTATGTGATACTTAGAGGCCAAGTACACAAAAATTTGTGCACTTGAGGGAGTCCCTCAACCTGGCCTATGCCCTCTTGCAGTCTTGGAACCCTCTGGGGATCTCCACCTGCCCGCTCCCTGGGCGATCGGGCCTAAGATGGCAGTCTGACATCCCTCTGGCAGCCTGGAAGCCCTCGGGGGATGCCCACATGCCAGTGGAGAGCAGGCCTAAGCTGCAGTCGGACATCCTTAGCGCTGCTGAGGAGGTGGGAGAGGCTCCCACCAACACCACCGTACTGGCAGCCATCAGCCTGGCTTGTGGCTGAGTAGAGCTCCTCCTGTGGGAGTGCACTGACCACCAGGGGGCAGGTCCTGCATTGAGCATCTGCCCCCTGGTGGTCAGTGTGTATCATAGTGACCAGTCATTGCCTGTAGTTCTGCTGTTAGGGTCAATTTGCATATTACCCTTTCATTATCTAGGATAGAGGCCTGGTTCATGGGTGGGACTGGCTGGTTTGCCCTGAAGGGTGTCCCGGATCAGGGTGGGGTCTTGCTGGGGTTCCTGGTCATCCTGGGTGAGGGGCTGAGGTCCATTTTCAGACTGGCCACACCCCCTTCAGGGTAGGGGTCCCTGCTGGGGTGGTGCCTGGCCAGCCTGGGTGAGGGGCTGATGGCTGTTTGCAGGCTGGCCACAGCCCCCAGCCACCCAAGCGCCCAGTGAGGCTGGCTGGAAGCAGGTATCTGGGGTTTCTTTATCTTCTGTAATTAAAACTTTGTTGCCTTGAGTGGAGGCCACAGCCTGCCTAGGCAGGCAGCTTCCTCCAGCACCGGGCAACAAAGCCTCTTGTTTGCTTTAGCCCTGTGGCTGCTGGCCATCATCTTGGTTGGGTTAATTTGCATACAGTCGCTCTGATTGGCTGGTGTGTGTGGCTTGGGATGTAGCAGAGTGGCACAATTAGCATATTACTCTTTTATTAGATTAGACTAGTGGCCCAGTGCTTGAAATTTGTGCATGGGGGGGGGGGAAATCCCTCAACCCAGCCTGCACCCTCTTCAATTGGGGAGCCCTTGGGGGATGTCTGACTGCCGGTTTAGGCCCAATGCCACAGGGATCAGGCCTAAACTGGCAGTCGGACATCCCTCTTGCAATCTGGGACTACTGGCTCCTAACTGCTCACCTGCCTTCCTGCCTGATCACCCCTAACTGTCTCTGCCTGCCTGCCTGACTGTCCCTAACCCCTCTTCCTGCCTTCCTGATAGCCCCTAACTGCCCTCCCCTGCCAGCCTGATCTCACCCCCACTGCTCTCCCCTGCTGGCCTGGTTGCCCTTAAACCCCTGTTGCCTGATCTCACCCCCAACTGCCCTCCCCTGCCAGTCTGATCACCCCTAACTACCTCTGCCTTGGCCCCCACCACAATGGCTTTGTCTGGAAAGAGATTGGACATCCAGAAGATGGCCGGTCAACCCAGTCTAATTAGCATATTACACTTTCATTTGTATAGATAGATTATATAGGATAGGATTGCTTAAATGGGTTGGGATGAGCCTTTTTCAGCAGGAGGAGATGCTCTTGGCAGAAAAAAATACATAATCCCTGTATCAGGACTGATAGCCAGCCATACCCACTATACTACCAAACCTGTCATTAAAAATTGAACTTCTTTTTTACACCTTACACCAAACAGCTATTACCCTTAACACCCCTCCTCAGCCCCCACCTTAAGTTCTGCCTTTGCAGTTCACCCAGATTAGGTTCTGATTGGTTGGTTTCTATGCCAGTCAGTGTCAAAAGCTCCACCTACTAGGCAGCCATTGGCTCCTTGCATTTCACCCAGAATTGGTTCTGATTGGTTGCAGCAGCAGCAGTCAGTTCAGATACTCTGCCCATTGTTTTGTGTTGAGTTATATGAGTTCTTTACCACTTTTAACATTAACCCCTGGTTGGGCTGTATCGGCAGCAGCCATCACAACCCAGTACTGACTGCAGGACTGACTTCAGTGTTGGGTCATCTGTTCAGTTGTTTTGGACATCACAGACCCTGGCTCCAAATCCATATAGAAGGTAAGCAGATTAGTGGTTACCAGGGGATGAGGGCAAGGGGGAATGGCGAGGATTACTTAATTGATATGTGATATTTTTCTGGGGATGATATTTGCAAATAATATCCCCAACCAGGAGTTAATGTTAAAAATATATAAAGAACTCATACAACTCAACACCAAACAAACAAACAACCCAACTTAAAAATGTCTTGGCTACCGTGAATAATGCTGTGATGAACACAGGGGTGCATATATCTTTGCAAATAAATGTTTTCAAGTTTTTTGGGGGTAGATACCCAGAAGAGGGTTTTTTGGGTCATATAGTAACTCTATTCTTAATTTTTGAAAAGCCTTCATACTCTTCTATTGTGGTTATACCAGTTTACATTCCCACCAGCAGGGAATAAGTGCTCCTTTTTCTCAACTTGATTCTTGCATTTCCCTAGTAGTTAGTGATGTTTAACATCCTTTTATATATTTGTTGGCCATTTGTATGTCTTCTTGGGAAAGGTGTTTGTTTGATACTCTGCACAATTTTAAGTTGGATTGTTTATTTGGTGTTGAGTTGTATTAGTTTTTTACCATTTTTAACATTAACCCCTGGTTGGGGATATTGTTTGCAAGTATCATCCCCCATTAGGTTGGTTGCCTTTTTGTTTGTTGGTGCTTTTTATTTTTATTTTGCTGTGCAAAAGCTTTTTCTTATTGTTTTTAATCTACAGTGAAAAGTGAGATGAAAGATGGGAAAACTGCTGTCCAATACTCACAGAGAAGGGCTGTTATCATTTTGCTTCTTTCTCGAGAGCTCTCCTAGCTCTTTATGATTACTGCAGGCACCCTCTTCTCCAACTCAGTCCCAGGCAGTTGTTGGTCAGCTAATCACAAAAAGGCTGTGACAGAGAAAAATAATCATATAAAAAAGAAATATACAAACCTTGAATATGTGCTTTTAACGTAAGGCATTATGTTCCCCTAAAGTCCATCTGTGCCTTTTTTTTTTTCTGAGTAGATCCCTTGATCGGAGTTTTGTGTAGTTTTCGCAGCACGAACTATACCCATAATGCACATACAGCCATTTCCACTATGGATTCTTTAAAGTAGAGCACAAACTTAAATACAATTACAAAGTAGCCCAAAAGTAAAACCCAGTTGAAACTTTTCATCCTCCCTCACCCGTATCTTTTAGTAGCTTTGCTAATATCTAATTCTATGGTGATATTTTAAATATGATTCATTTTAATATTCAGGCTGTCCAAAAATTTCAACTTGTTTTGGGTGCATGTGTATGGGCTCCCATGCACATGCTTTGTGTTGCTACTTATTATTGGTGTACATAGCAAGCATTTTCAAAGTAAAGAGAAGCAGCTCTGCACCCTGGAAGAATTGACAAATAAACTGATTACATAAATGAGACAGAAAACTTAAATATCACTTTAAATTTTTATCAAAGAAATGCATGAGTATAGTTTAGAAGTTTAAGAATTTGACTTATCCTGTTTGTAAATAATATCAACTAACCTATTTCATCCCTTCCAA
>PVJC01054106.1:0-10609 GCA_004026665.1 Murina feae | reverse complement strand
GAGTTTCCTCAAAAAATTAAACATGGATCTCCCTTTTGACCCTGTGATCCCACTTCTGGGAATATATCCTAAGAAACCAGAAACGCCAATCAGAAAGGACATATGCATCCCTATGTTCATAGCAGCACAATTTACCATAGCAAAAATGTGGAAACAGCCTAAGTGCCCATCAAAAGATGAATGGATTAGAAAACTGTGGTACATCTACACAATGGAATACTATGCTGCTGTAAAAAGGAAGGAGTTCTTAGCATTTGCAGGCGTATGGATGGAGTTGGAGAACATAATGCTAAGTGAAATAAGCCAGTAAATGAAAGAAAAATACCACATGTCCTCACTCATCTATGGATAATAATAACCATTATAAACTGGTGAACAAAAATAGATTCAGAGGCAGAGCAACATCAAACAGACTGTCAAATTACAGCAACAAGGACAGGGACGTTGAGGGGGGGTAACAGATCAGACATGGGACTTTTATGCATGCATTTAAGCATAACCAATGGACACAAAGCACTGGGGGGTAGGGGAGGTGGGGGGAAGGGCAGGGGGAAAAAGAGATATATGTACTAATCTTTGTAAAGCTTTATGTAATAATAATTTTTTAAAAATTAAAAAAAATTTTAAAAAAACAATCAATAAAATATAATAAAAAAATGGATTGTGTAGGTTGGTTATCTTTATTAATTTTAAAAAATGTTATTTTTTAATTACAGGTTACATATAACATTATATTAGTTTCAGGTGTACATAGTAATTAAACATTTATATAACTTTTGAGTTAATCACCCCAATAAGCTAGCACCTACCTGGCACCATACATAGTGATTACAATATTATTGACTATATTCCCTGTGCTGTACTTTACCTCTTCGCGACTATGTTTATGACTGGCAATTTGTGCTTCTTGATCCATTCGCCTCTTTCACTCGCCCCTCCAAACTACCTCCCATCTGACATAGGTTGTCATCTTTAGTCATCAGATAAAAGAACATATTTTTCTCCTCTGACAGGAAGCAGTAGCATGCATTTAGCGCCCTGTCTACAGAAAAGGGAGAGTTTTTTTTGGAAACACACAGAAATGAATCAGATGGCTGCTACTCTTGAGCTGGATAACTGACTTTTGAGCCCTGCTAGTTACCTTGGTCTTCTAGGACAAGTAACATATGCCCCTTGTTTTTACAAGGATTCTTTTGGTTTCTAGTTGTCTGACCATAATCAATCAATGTAGTTGATTATACTCTGGAGATACAATTGAACAATTCATTAGGCATTGACGCTTTTGCCCTCTACCAACAGAGCAGTTTTTCTTTTTCCCATTAAGGAAGAGAAAGTGCCTTTTTGCCTTTAATACACAGGTTCTCTGACCTGTTATCTGTGGTTAACCTGGTGAAGAGCTCAAATGCTCTTGTGCTTTGCTGTAGGGTGTCCACTTGAGGAAAATGTTGAACTTTGAACCTTTATGCTGGTGGAATGGATGGAGCCAAACTCCTTTTGCAACAGTCTCTTACTTTGAGTCAAAGACATAGTTGATATCACTGTTCTCTGTGAAAAATGTCCTTCTCTTGCCCTGTGGCTTGAGAACGTCCCTCCATAAACCCAAACTGCCAGGGGAAAATACATTATAAATGAAAGCAAGGGTCATTACAGTTTCTTTTAAGCATATGGCCTGATTTGCTTAAAGGGCAATGTTGATTTTTTTAAAATTTTATTTATAAGTCACATGTAATTAATGTGGATAACTTATACATCTTTTAACCAGCTGACTTAGTTTAGATAACTTTTCTGTCTTTAGCTACAAGTGCAGGACTCAAGAATCTCCTGTTTTGAATCACCATCAGCATTTGAGTATTTGCAGTTTAGACCAGGTGGTTTCACTGGGGTTCAATACTTAGTTAGCTTCATGATATGGAGCAATTCATTTCCTAATCAAATAAGTTAAATACAAAAGACGAAATGAAGATAAATTCCTCAATGGACCAAGATAAGCTGGCTGGGTGAGTGGAAAGATAAGTAGTCAGTCTTAAGCCAGCTTTGATTTCTCTAGATTTTATCTTGCAGCACTTGGTGATGAACTCTCTGATTCTAAAGCTAAGAGATTTCCATGTTTTTCTCCCACCGGGGACATTTCAGTGACCAGGTCAGTGGTAGATATAAATGCCCCTCACCAACCAAATGATCTTCTCATTGTGTACATGCCCCTGGGCATGTTGTGAGGCAGGGCAAGATGTGTAGAAATAGTGGCCTTCAAGATAAGCAGACTGGGGTTCTCTTTGTGAGAAAACACTAATAACATGAAGGGGTTCTTACTGAAATGTTTATGGGGAAGCAGACTTAACACAGATGCTCCCCACTATGTTTGGCATGACAGATAAACAGCATTTCTTAAATTAGCTTTTATAATTTTCTATACTTGTTCTTAAATTTAAAAAGAAAAGCAATTATAACAAAATTCAGATATCAGTTACCACATTACAAGCTAATAGTAGATGTGTGTATATATACAAACATATATGTGTAATGTCTATCTCTACACATAATGTATATATATGATGCTATATCTAATCTAATTAAAGAGTCGTATGCAAATTGACCCTCACTCCATTACACTTAAGCCATGCCCACCAGCCAAGCCACGCCCACCAGCCAATCAGAGTAACCATATGCAAATTAACCCAGCCAAGATGGTGGCCTGCAGCCATGGAGCTAGAGCAAACAAGAGGTCAGCAATGGAGGAAACTGCCTGCCTAAGCCTGCTGTGGCCTTTGCTCAAGGTAACAAAGTTTAAATTATAGAAGATAAATAAACCCCAGAAACCTGCTTCCAGCCAGCCTCGCTGGGACCTTGGGTCAATGGGAGCTGTGGCCAGCCTGAAAGCCTGAAAACAGTCCTCAGCTGGTCACCCAGGCTGGCCACACCCCAGTGGGGTGAGGGTTCCCACTGGAGGGCTTGGCCAGCCTGCAAACAGCCATCAGCCCCTCACCCAGGCTGGCCAGGCACACCAGTAGAGACCCAAAACCTAAAGGGGCTGTGGGCAGACTTAAAACATCCCTCAGCTCCTCTGAGGGGTCCCAGACTGTGAGAGGGGTCCCAGACTGTGAGAGGGCACAGGCTGGGCTGAGGGACCTCCCTGAGTGCACAAATTTTGTGCACTGGGACCCTAGTATAAACATATTATTGAATATATTATATATGTGTATGTATATGTGTTTGTATGTGTGTATATATACACACACACACACACAAAAACTGACATAACATCCAGTACTGATAAAAAGTAGCTTTCAGAAGCTATGATCTCCTATATTTTGATAAAGTCTACCTTGGCAGTGGAAATATCAAAAGGCTCAATTCCCATACCTTTAAGACTTTATCCTAAGGAAATAGTAAATAATTGGCAGAAACAAAATTTGCCATTATATTTATTCAATACTTCTTTTACATATTCAGAATATATTTATTGAGCATCCACTATGTTCATGGAGTGATCTTTATATACAGAGTCCCAACTCTCAGAAGGTATCATGTTTATAGGAAGGAAAAATTCAAATTAGAAACTATGAAAATGCTAAATAAAAATCAGTTGGTTTACTACATTGTATACTATATATGGAAAATATTGCCATTTAAAATAATTTTATGTATAAATAAAAAATATATTCATGATTTTCTAGTGACTTATACAAAATTGTTTGCATGTTGTGATAATTCTGGTAAAATTAGTATGTCTGCTAATATGTTTACTATTATGTTGATTCCAGGGTTTGTTTTAGAGAAAGTTAGGCAGTACTGAAAAAAAAAATGCTGGAAACATGTCAAAAAGACACAGGGTCGGTCTACCTTTTGGCCAAAACTGAGACTAATTTGAGCCAAAACATGATAATATTTAATTATAATCCATTGAATAAAAAAAATCCATGCATACTTGAATAATAAAATAAAAAGGGAGAAGGGACAGCTCTTTTTTACCATAGAATTCCAATCAACTATAGAAGGAAAATAGAAAGTCACCACTCAGCAACTGCAATAATAATTATTACAGGCAAGAATCATTGATGTATGCTAAAATTAGGGGCAACAATCTTACAAGAAAGAAAATATTTGCATAATAAACCTATCTCCCCACAAGATGTTAATTACAAAGGGAAACATAACAACTTCACAATGGAGAAATCTAGCGAACACCATAGTAACCAAGTGATGAAGCTCAACGTTCCAGTTATAAGACATCTCAACCCCATGTACCTCTGGATACCATGCATTGAAAAGGGCTCAATACCACGTGTGTGATAATCTTGCCAAAAATGCATAACACCAATCTCATCCTGAGAGAACATCATGCAAATACACATTGAGAGACATTCCATGAAATAACTGCTTTTGAAAAAGTCAATGTCATGAAAGATGGAGGAATGACGTGATAAATAAATGCAATGTAGGATCCTGGATAGAAAAAGGACCTGCGTGGAAAAATTGGTAAAATTTGAATAAACCCTGTAGATTGGTTAACAATAGTAACAATACTACTTTACTCATTTTGATAATGATAATCTATGCTAACATAGTATGCTAATTAGACTGGATATCCTTCCTGATGAAACCGAGGCTGCGAGGGAAGTCCGGATCCTGAGTGCCAGAGGGAAGCCTGGGTCCCTGGTGCCAGAGGGAGCCAGAGCCGGCAGCCAGGGGAAGGAAGGCCTATGCTTGCGTGAATTTCATGCATCGGGCCTCTAGTTATATATAATGAGGTAAGTTGTTAAGATTTGGGAAAGCTGCATGAGAGGTATATAAGAACTATGCTACTTTTGTAACTGTTTAAGAGTCTAAAATTATTTCAAAATAATAAGTTGAAAACCACTCCTAAATTAATCAGATTCTCAGAAGTTGGATTCTTAGAATAGGGTTAAAAAATTCAAGAGAGGAATTATAGAAGGGAAAGAATAATATAAAACCAGACAAACTGCATTGATGGTATTTTTAAAAGATAGATAAATTAAACAACCTTTCAAATAACAAGAGAAATAAATACCTGATACATTTACGTGAAAATGGGTGGAGGATAAAAGAGCAAGAGAAAAGACTAGAACACAAAGTTCTCAAGTTGAAAAGGAATTAAAAATAGGTGTAAGTGTGACCAATTTGAAGGATTTATTTTGAAAGATACAGTTCAGCTGGGCTGAAGAAATTGGCTTCTGTATTTTCCAAAATGCTGTCTTGTCATCTCTCTTATTGAAGTGGACATAAAGCTAAATGTTCGATAAAATTCTCAAACAGCTGCTGGATCCTCACAAGCACATGCTATTTTGAAGATGTCAGAGTTTGGCCTTCATGCATGGCGGTCAACTATGAATGTTCACCTTTAACTCTGGGGCTGTAATTAGATCACAAAGTTCATTTTTATTGTCTAAATTTCTTTCATTCCTCTGTTGCTGCCCAATTGTGTGGTTAAAGCAGGTTTTTACCACACTTTGCAAGTTCATCACTTTTAATTCTGTTCCTACCACGCTAGATTAAATTTAAGGGTCACTCAAGTCAGAAGTCGTTGGCCTTTGCCCTCTTAATGATTCTCACCATTAATACTTGACCCTAAAAGCTATGTATACAATAAACCATATTTATAGGTGTGGAGGGAAGGGAAAGGTGAAACACAGTGGCCTGAGTGATTATTTATTTTGCCATGCTCTTCAGAGATCAGGAATGTTCACACAGTCTTACACTTCGGTTGATGAACTTGGACTGGCTGCTTTTTACAGTGTCAGAGCAGAATGTGATGAGGGAATTACGTTTGAGGGTAACACTCAAAATGACACCCTAGCCTGTCTCAGTCCCTCAGGAATTGCTAGTGCTTTATCTCCATTATGCTCTCACCTGAGATCTCTCGTTCTGGCTTTTCTTTTCTTTGCATATGAACGTAAGAAAATAAGGGGCCGGTATCATATTTAGGATTATCCTGGAAAGAACACACTAGTCAAACAGTTTCTTTCCCAAGACTAAAATTGTGAAAACTATTTAGGAATTCCGTGAAGTGTCTGTTCTGTCATTATTCTGTCTGATGAAAGAGGAGAAAATGAGAAGTCTTTATGAATTAAAATCTCCAGCATCCTGTTACCATAAACTTTAGATGTGTTTCTCCTTTCAGTAGTTTCTAGAGTGTTCTCTTTCTTAAAATTTGGGCAGAACGAGTTGATTTTTTTTTCTTCCTTTGGGTTCTTTTCTTCACTTCTGAACATATGTAGTTTTCAGGACATTTGGTAATTTGCATGATCAGTGACAGGCTGTTCACTTTTTTCTTGGTGAGCACAGCACCTGGACTGGGCAAGTGGATTCATTTCATGGGAACAGAACTTTCAGGGCATCTGCGCTGCCCATCAATTCTTAGATTTACAGAAAGCTTGGCTTTCAATGGCCCATATGTGTGTGTGCACATGTAGTCACGAAACAACGCATTAGTAAGAGTTGCTGAAACATGCACATGCAAATATTGCAAAAGAGGACAAAATTCATCATTAATTCATGCACTGGAGCATTCTAGCCCCCAACCATTATAACTTTTGGGGAGTGACTAGACAAAACCTTTTCTTTAGCCTGGAATAATTATTTTGGCACTATACAAGCTACCCGAAAGAATGTGTGGTGATTAAGGCAAAGAATTTCTCTTGGTCACAGATTGACGAAGAGTCCTGGGCTTATAAAATACTCTATTTCCTCCATTAATTGTGTCCGTGTGGAGTTGTAACCAGGTAGCTGAAACAAATAAAACTTAAGTAATATTGTTTCCTTTAAAAATATTTCACTTAATTTGTGGAAGAGATTTGAACCCATTAAACATGCACAGCCCCCAGTGCACCCCCAGAGAGTTCCTCCACCCCTTCCCCAGGCCTGCCCTCCCCCTGAAACATTCCAGCAATGCCTATAGCAACACCATCAGGGCTCTCCAGTGAGGGAGGCTCCTGGAGCTACCCTCTAATTTGGGAGTGTAGGTGGAAAGGAAAGCAAAGAGCACAAAGTTAGCCTGGGGGCCTGCAAACCTCCCTTCTTTTACCTGGATTCTTACCATAGTGTATGTGATCATTTTCATCTTTATATGTCTCTGAATCCTTTGGCGAAAATTCCTAACGCTTTGAGGATTCTTTGTATGAAAGGATGCGTTGGTTTTATGAGAGGGTATACTTTCTCTGCACACTGAAGCAGGCAATCAGTGGATCAGCACGGAAAAGCTTCAGAGCAAGTAGAAAAACAACTGGAGAGAGCGAGGAGCATATGTGTTTGCGTGTGAGTGGAAGGCTTGGACATTGCCTTGTGCTGGTTTATGGCCTCTGTTTACTCCCTAGAGGGGAAAACAGGCCAGAGTTAACAGAGAGAAGCCAATCCCCTCAAATCACTTACACATAAAGCAAAGCTTTCTATCTGCTTCTTTCTTTCTCCTTCCCATTTTGTGAGAGAAGCCACAGACATAAATAATGACTGTTTCCCTTATTGTGGATACAAAACAAACTGTGAGTTGATTCAGTGCTTGGACTAGATTTAGTAAATTATTTTCTCACATTGTTGTCTACATGCTACAGCCAAAGGAAGTCAAGAGATGTGCAGTCACTTAGGGCCTTTGGGCAGCATTACTTAGACAAAACAAGCTCATAAACCTAAAAATGAGTGGAATTACCTTTGGGTCTTAGAAATTCCAATTGAAGATTGTTGAAGAATATATTTCTTAAGTATCAATCTGCATATTTTTGGCCCCTCAAGATATCGGCATAGTGAAGGATTAATTCCTCTTTTCCTTTCATTGTATGGTAGCTATGTGAGATCATTCCCAGTATATTCTTCTTGTCTTGAGGTCAATATTAACATTTTGTCCCCAAACACTTTCTGTAAGAGTCAGGGCTTTGAGTTTAATGAGTCAGGCTTTTCCTGGTAGGTTGAGTGAGATTTAATATTTTTGTCCGTCACCTCTAGAAAGTGTAAAGCTATGGTATGCTCCTTCAGGTTTAGCTCTTCAAATTTAAGGATGCATGGGACATGAGAAAGGATATTAACTTTCAATGTGATTAATTTCTAAGTTTTTAAAATATTTCTCTGTCTCAATTTGTCTGTCTGCTGTCTCTCTCTTCCTCCAGTGTAATATACTGTGAGAGAAGAACACAGGCAGGAATGTATTCTACACATTGCATACTGACTTAATGTGCTTTTAGGGTTTAATTTTCCCTCTTCACAGTACAATTATAATTTCAATGTGCAGAGAACAAGCAAGTAGGCTACGTGACATAAATCAAGGTTTCATTCATCAGTGAAGAGCTGAACTTTTCAACTGGAAGTGTCTCAGCTGTGTACATGACTGGGGTAAGAAAATTACCAAATTATGAATGAATTGATTTGATTATTTCAAAATGAATCCTTGAAAAAATTATTCACCATTAATTCTTCTTAAAATTTTTATTGAGATAAAATACGCTGAGTGGCCAGGTTATTATGATCACCTGACATTTGTAGGCAAATTAGCTGTAATTTCATGCTGAAGTTGCTAGAGGGCCAGACCATTATAAATAGGGAAGCAAGTTGTTTACCACAATGGAAGTGATTTTTTCCTGAAAATATGGGTAAACAATGCAATTTAATAGCCTTTAATTAAGTTGACCAGATTTTAACATTGGTAAAGTAGGACACCATTGATGGGGTGCGGGAGGGGTGTCTTTTTTTATTATTACTTAAAATATTACAAAGAGTAGTACATATGTCTCTTTCCAAAAATTGGGACTTTTTTAAAACACCATAGGATGTGAGACAAATTGTTAAAAATCAGGACTATCCCACCAAAAGCGGGACGTCTGGTCACCTTATCTTTAATATATAATATTAAAATTATAATTTTAATCACTTTTAAGTGCACAATTTAGTAACCTTAAAGCACATCCATTTTTAGAACTTTTTTTTATTTTCAAATGGACATTCTGTACCCATTGAAAAATAACTCCTCCTACCTCATTGCCCCCCAGAACCACCATTCTATTTTTCTTTCTATGAATTTTCTCATTATAGATACCTCATATAAGTGAGATCATATAATAACTGTCCTTTTATGTCTGGCTTATTTCACTTATAATATTTTCAAGGTTAATCCATGATGTACCATGTAATGGAACTTCATTTCTTTTTGTAACTAAATATATTCCATTTTTTATGAATATACAATGTATTTTAATCCATTCATCTGTTGATGCCATTTGTGTGAGTTTTTTGCCTTTTGGCTATTGTAGATAATGCTGATATGAACATCAATGTATATGTATCTGTTTGAATCCTTACTTTGAATCTAAAAGTGAAATTGCTGTATTTTTATGCTAATTCTTTGAGGAATCACCAAACTGGTTTCCACAGCAGCTACACCAATTTACATTTCCACTGGCAGTGCACAGCGCTCCAGTTTCTCCACATCCTTGCCAACACATTGTTTTCTGTTCATCTAATCTAATAAAAGAGTAATATTGAAATTAACCATTTCTTTGGGATGCCTAAGCCACGCCCACCAACCAATCAGAGCAGCTGTATGCAAATTAACTTAGCCAAGGTGGAGGCCAGCAGTCAGGGAGCTAGAGTAAACAGGAGGCTTCCTGTTTGCACCAGGAGTAAACTGCCTGCCTAGGCTGGCTGGGCCTCTCTCTGCTCATGGCAACATAGTTGCAATTATAGAAGCCATGAAGCTGAACCAAACAGAAGGCTTCCATTGCACCAGCAATGGAGGAAACTTCCTGCCTAGGCTGGCTGGGCGACTACTAAGGCAACATTCTTTCAATTATAGAAGCAATGGAGCTGAAGCCAACAGGGGGCTTCATTACCTGCTTAAGCCTGAGCTTAAAGCAACAGTGTATCAATTATAGAAGATGAATAAACCCCAGAAACCTGCTTCCAGCCAGCCTTGCTGGGATATTGGGTCAATGGAAGCTGTGGGCAGCCTGAAAGCCTGAAAACGGCCCTCAGCCCTGCACCCAGGCTGGCCACATCACAAAGGGGTGAGGGTCCACACTGGGGGGCTTGGCCAGCCTGCAAACAGCCATCAGCCCCTCATCTAGGCTGGCCAGGCATGCCAGCAGGTGGACATCCCCCGAGGAGTCCCAGACTGCGAGAGGGCACAGGCTGGGCTGAGGGACCTCCCGAGTGCACAAACTTTTGTGCACTGGGCCCCTAGTGTTTTTATAATAGTAAAGCTAATGGGCGTGAAACAGTATTCTATTATAGTTTTGATTTGTGTTTCCCCAATGACAAGAGATGTTGAGCATCTTTTCATGTGCTTATTGACCATTTAGATATCTTCTTTGGAGAAATGTTATTCAGATCCTTTGCCCATTTTTGAATTGGCTGGTTTGTTTGTTCATTTATTTTTTGAGGTATAGGAGTTTTTTCCATATATATATATATACTAGGGGCCCGGTGCACAAAAATTTGTGCACTCGAGGTGGAGGGAGTCCCTCAGCCCGGCCTGTGCCCTCTCACAGTCTGGGACCCCTCAGTGGATGTTCTATGATGGCCCCAGTCTGCCAGGCGCCTTCTGTGTGTGTGGGTGTGTGTCACCACTGGGGACCTGCCCCCAGCCGCATCTGAGGCTCGGAGCAGTCCT
>PVJC01054105.1:0-10610 GCA_004026665.1 Murina feae | reverse complement strand
TGCGCGCGCCTCCGTACCTCTGTACTTTGCTTCTGCCGCTCCTCTGAGTCTCAGACTCTTCTCTAGTTGTAGGATTTTCACTCAGCCAGCCGTCCTGTGGGTGCGAGTGGTGTCCGTGTGTTCTTTTCGAGGTTTTTCTGAAATAGTTGTTCACAGCTGCATTTACGGTGTCTACCCTATGCTGCCATCTTGTTTCTCCTTCCTTTTTTGTTCTTGGTGAAGTATTTTAGTAGGACTACTTCTCTTCCCTTACCACAGTTTAAATTTAAGACTAGAAGACATTTGAGCTTAAAATCATGGTAGACCAGTAACATTAATAACACATTTTGTGAGGGAAATGAGTAAACTCGTCATATCGCTTTTTATACCAAAGCGCGGGAGACGAGTTTTTTCCAAAAACGATGAGTAGAGACAGATTCCGTCAAATATGGAGGGCCTGGCATTTAAACAACGAAAACGTGCAAGACAACTCAGATAGACTTTGCAAAGTCAGACCATTATTGGATTTCTTTCTTCCCGTTACGATGCGATTTGGCGGGAAAATGCCCGATTACAAATTAAGAGGTTGATGTACCTGAGCATATGCTAAAGCAGGAGTCTACAATTATGAAAGAGAAATCTTCATTTTACTTGGCATTCTCGGCTGTCTAAAATAACTATTTCTCTTTGAGGTGTTCTGGAGACATGTTTGGTCACAGCTGGGGGTGGGGTACTATTGGCACCTAGTAGGTAGTAGCCACATGTGCTGCTAAATATTCTCCAATGCACAGGACAGCTCTTCACAACAAATAATTATCTGGCTCAAAATATAAACAATGCCTGCAGCCTCTGCACTACTACACTTTACATGAAGTAAGTCTATGAAGAAAAATAGTGTTATGTAAAACTCCCTTTATTTTCGGTGTTTAGAGCCACGATACCAGAGCATACTCAACATAGTTGCAATTAAGAAGAAAAACATCCTTTATGTTGTACCATAACTCTTTATTTGAAGATAAAAGGTAGGTACTTCTTTATATAATAGTTTTTATATGATTAGGATGAGTTGTCTTAGAGTTCAATAACATCATGTAAATGGATCCTTGATTTTCCTCGATTTATGTTTTGTTTTCAGGTTTGTAGAAGAGGAGGAAAAAAACACACCTAGGAGTAAGTTACCCTGTGCTTTAAAGATTAGCAAATGGTGCCTTGCACCTAGGAGGTTTACTTAGGAAGTGCTTACTTAATGAATGAATGAATAAATGAAATTGTATTAACTACTCTTGAGCTCATTTATTTCTACTCATCTCACCTGAAAGGCTTTTAAAAACAATATTATTTCCAGTCTTACTGTGATGATTTAAATGTGTTCCTGACATTGATGAATAGAAACTTAGGATACAAAGATTTGCTTATCTTAATGATAGTTCAATTATTACATGTTAATGATCAGCTAATTTTCCATACATTTTCAATATCTAAAATTTTAATTGAAATTTAATTTGTTAAGCTTGGATTAAAAAAGGTATCAATCTTGTCCTAATACAAAACAAAACATCCCTCTAGGACAAATACATTTTTTTCAACAACAAGCAGGAAAACTTTATAAAAATGCTGCTTAAAGAGTAAAATCTGATTGGATTTCTAAGTTTTTAGTATATTTTAACACTCATCTGTGTCTTAAGCTACAATTTAAATGTATCATATCTAAATGGCTAAATAATATTGTGAAAAAAAAATAGTATTTGCTTCATTCCAGTGTATATTGGATTGTATTTCCTTTTTGACTATCCAGTGAGGTAATTAGCTATCAGTAGTGCTATCGACTTATTTCACTTAGCATTATGTTCTCCATACAGCAACAAGGACAGGGAGGGTTGGGGGGGTGGTAATAGATCAACCAAAGGACTTTCATGCATGCATTCAGCATAACCAATGGACACAAATCACTGGGGGGTAGTGGAGGCTGGGGGAAGGGCAGGAGAAAAAGATATATGTACTAATCTTTGTAATACTTTATGCAATAAAAAAATAAAAAATAGTGCTATTGAATTCTCTTTTGGCGAAATATAAGTGATTGTTTTTTTATTTGGGAAATATCACTAATCTTTTTTGGGGAATATTTTTAAAAATGATAGTTAATTTTTTTTTGTCATCAAGAAAGTTTGGGTAATTGGGTTAAGTAGAGGGGGAAATATTAAAAGCAGTCCCTAACATTTTATAATATTTGAATTTGGGCACATACGGAAGTTTATTTTGCATGTCAGTGCACCTCAGTAAACATTCATTGAATGTCTTTTATATGCCAGGTATTTCAATAGAAGGCTAGTTGCTGCATTTAGCATTTTACCTTCATTTCTAAATAATGTACTTATTTTGCTACTTCTTGACTTTCCAGTGTTAGGTATTATATATTGTCTTCCCACAATGGAGCATGAAGATTTAGCTCTCCTACCTCCTTTCTTCCTACAGTAACACCTTTACTGTAATATCCTACAGTGATCACATTAGGCGACTGGGTAAGCCTGTTCACAGCTGAGCCTTGTAGTGTACATTATGATTGCTTGCACAGCTTATTTTCCCTGTAGTTTTAAAATAGCTGACATCATTATAATCATCCTGGGGAATACTGTTTCCTTTTATGTTGGATCCTCAATTTTTGTTTCTTAGTTCCTTCATTTTGGTGGTGCAAATCTTCTAGTAACTTTCTGGAAAAGAGTGCATGGGAGGTTAAATTTTTGAGACCTAACAGATGTGAAAATCTTATTTTGTTCTTGCATTTAATTTGATAGTTTGGCTAAGTATAGAATTCAAATTTGTAAATCATTTACCCTCAGAATGTTGCCTTCTCCCTCTGCCTAAACCCTCAGTCTTTTTGCTCCTGTTGTTACTATTAAGAAATCAAATAGTTATGACTTTTTTAAAAATTAAGATTTTCTTCTCTAAAAGCTTTTGGAAACTCTTGTTCTTAATGCTCTGAAATTTCACAATAATATGCCTTGTTGTGTCTATATTTTCATCTCTTTCATGTGCAATCTTTCAATCAGGAAACTTAAGCCCTTCTATTTGGGGAAATTTTCTCAAATTTTTAAAAATTTTATTTCTCTATTCTCTCTCTTTTAATGTTGGAATTTGTAGATGGATCCTTTAACTGTCACAATTGCATTTTTCATTTATTTTATATGTTGATTTCTATGAGCTCTTTTAAAGGTCTGAATGTTCCTTTATCTATCATCTTGTTCTTGTTTCATAAGTGTGATATCTTTTTTAAATCCCTCTGAAAATATTAATGATTTTTTAAAGTTTTTTTTTCTACATAGTTTCTTCCAAACTTGTCTATTTTCTGGCATATTACAGACTTACCTTAAATTTCTGGTGTCCATTTGTTCTCTGCTCTGTACATGTTTAAGGTAGAACACTAAAAAGCTGGAAACTTGCAGCATGAAATTAGAGTTTGTTGATTATAAGTTAGGTGATTTGGCAATTGAGTTTTGGAACCAACATCAATATATTTAAGTCTTTTCCATGGCCCAATCAGATTTGGTACAGAAAGTTTTCCTAATCTTCTCTCTGTATGAAGAAGGTTAGGGATATGGGTTTCTTCATATGCAGTATAAAAACCTTTGTTTAATCTATTTCAAGTAGAGAATCCATGTCCACTGCACTTCTGTTCTCCAGGTCAAAGACCGTCTGTTTCACCCTCACTAGAAAATAAACGTCTGAATCTGTTCTGGAACGTGAGATCGGCCAGAGACAGGAAGTTGGAGGGAATCTAATTGCTTTTCAAAAAGCTTTTCACCAGATCCTCCTTATTTTAGCTCCCTTTCATCCCTAGTTTTAGATGTGCATGGAGCTGCCTTTTGGGAGTTCTTGTGTGCAAATATTTAATTCTTGGATTTTTCTCATAGCTGCCATAAGATTTGGCTTTTTCTCAACTTCCAAAATGTTATTGTGGTTGTCTCCTGTTTCATTCTCTTTCTTATTGTGGGTTAAATTTTTTTAGTGTCATTTCAGTGGAGTTTTGGGAGCTGACCCAAGTAAATAGATGTTTTCAGTCCATCATCTTTAACTGGGAGCCCTTTATATCTATATTTCTACATGGCATGGTCCTAATTAAATACGTTGCTGATTGTGGGTGATTAAGTAGAGCATCTAAAATGGCAGTGGTTGGGCTATTCTAGTAGATATTGTTATCTACTTTTCAGTTTTTAAAAAGCTTTGGATGTCAAGGAGAGTGTTCTAGCTAGCAACAGGCTTAGGAAGGCACATCCTCTTTAAGGTTATCTGGTCATCAGGGAATGGCAAATGGGGATTAAGCTCTGAAGGTTACTGCTACTTTTTCTGCTCTTCTAATTTCTATCCACCAGGTGAAGGCCCATATGTCTTCTGACCTAATTCAGATCTTGCTAGATTAAGTGAATGTGGAAGTAGCAGAGTTCAAAGTATGGTGATGAGTGGGGCACTTAATGTTAAATAGGTTATTGCTGGACTGTTTTTCTGTTATTACAATGATGGCCCTTCATGTTTATTATAGGACTTGTACATTATAATCTGAACAGTCTTTTCTTATTTAATCACCTTTACTTCCAATATGCAATTTGCATTTAGGATATGTGCACTACTTTTAATAGCATTTAGGGAACATTAAGTCTTTTCCACTTAGTTGTTGCTTAGAAACTAGCTCAATTTTTGTCCAAATAGAATAAAATATTTTCCTCATATTTAATTATAGCTGGACTTCTTGATTTGACCTTCCCTTTAGCTACATTATTTATGATTCATTGACTGTTCAGCATTATATACTGTTTTAAGTAAGCACCTCAGAAAGTGCTGGGAATTAAAAGTCATTTGTGACTGTATTTCTTTGTTTAAACATTTTAAACCCTTGACATAGGTGACTAATGCACTGATAAATCAATTTGAAACACACTTTAAAATATATTCTTGGACAATATTAACCAAAGAACTTATATGAATAGCCCATGGGCACAGACAGTAGTGTGGGGAAGGCCTAGGTGAAGGGGGGGAGGGGGCAAAGAGATTAAAATGGGGGACAGCTATGATACTGTCAACAATAAAAAAATTTAAAAATATATATTGTTATGACTACCAATTTGTATTTCTTAATCCATCACAAATTGTTAGTCACAACACTAGTAGTCATGGGGATATAAAATATGGCATAGAAATATAGTCAACTAGAGGCCCAGTGCACAAAAGTTGGTGCACTCAGGGGAGGGGGGTCCCTCTGCCTGGCCTGTGCCCTCTCGCAGTCTGGGACCCCTCGAGGGATGTCCACCTGCTGGCTTAGGCCCGCTCCCCGGGCAATTGGGCCTAAGATGGCAGTCAGACATCCCTCTGACAGCCCAGGAGCCCTCGGGGGATGTCCACTTGCCAGCAGAGAGCAGGCCTAAGCTGCAGTCGGACATCCTTAGTGCTGCTGAGGAGGCAGGAGAGGCTCCCACAACCACTGCTGTACTGGCAGCCATCAGCGTGGCTTGTGGCTGAGCAGAGCTCCCCCTGTGGGAGTACACTGACCACCAGGGGAAGCTCCTGCATTGAACATCTGCCCCCTGGTGGTCAGTGTGTGTCATAGTGACGGGTCATTCCCAGTGGTTCTGCTGTTAGGGTCAATTTGCATATTATTCTCTTATTGTATAGGATTATATAGGATAGAGGCCTGGTGCATGGGTGGGGGCTGGCTGCTTTGCCCTGAAGGGTGTCCCGGATGAATGTGGGATTTCCACTGGGGTGCCTGGCCAGCCTGGGTGAGTGGCTGATGGCTGTTTGCAGGCTAGCCACAGTCCCTTCAGGTTAGGGGTCACTGCTGGGGTGCCTGGCCAGCCTTGGTGAGGGGCTGATGGCTGTTCACAGGCTGGCCACAGCTCCTATTCACCCAACGTCTCAGCAAGGCTGGCTGGAAGCAGGTTTCTGGGGTTTATTTATCTTTTGTAATTGAAACTTTGTTGCCTTCAGCAGAGGCCACAGCTGGCCGAGGCAGGCGGGAAGTTTAGCTTCCTCCAGAGCTGGGGCAAGCAAGCCTCCTGTTTGCTCTAGCTCTGTGGCTGCTGGCTGCCATCTTGGCTGGGTTAATTTGCATACAGTCGCTCTGAGTGGCTGGTGGGTGTGGCTTGGCTGGTGGGCATGGCTTAGGTGTAATGGAGTGAGGGTTAATTTCCATATCATTCTTTTATTAGATTAGATTAGATAATATTGTAATAACTGTTTATGGTGCCAGGGGGATACTTGAAACATCAGGGGCACAACTTTGTAAAGTACATGATTGTGTAATTACTATTTTGTACACTTGAAGCTAATACAAAATAATATTGAATGAAATTACCACCAAACCAGCAATGCAAGAAATGTTAAAGGGTCTGCTGTAAAAAGAAAAAGAAAAAAAAAGGAAACAAAGAAGGAACACAGGGATAAAGAATAAAAATGACAACAAACAATTACCTATCAATAATAACTTTAAATGTAAATGGATTAAATGCCCCAGTCAAAAGACATAGGGTAACTGAGTGGATAAGAAAACATGACTCATATATCTGCTGTCTACAGGAAACTCACCTCAGGAAAAAAGATGCACACAGACTGATGGTGAAGGAATGGAAAAAGATTTTTCAGGCGAATGGAAATGAAAAAAAAGCTGAGGTAGCAATACTTATATCTGACAAATTAGATCTCAAAGTGAATGACATAACAAGAGATAAAGAAGGCCACTTCATAATACTAAAGGGAGCAATCCAACAAGAAGAAATAACTCTGGTAAACATATACGCACCCAATATAGAAGCACCCAAATACATAAAAAACGTCTGGAGGATATCAAGGGAGATATTAACAGCAATACAATTATAGTAGGGGACTTTAATACCCCATTATCACCACTGGACAAATCCTCTAAACAAAAAATCAGCAAAGAAACATCAATACTAAATGACTCACTAGATCAGATAGAATTAATTGACATCTTCAGAACACTTCACCTCAAAGCCACAAAATATACCTTCTTCTCAAGTGCACATGGGTGATTCTCAAAAATAGAACATATATTGGGTCACAAGCAAAGTCTCTTCAAATTCAAGAAGATAGAAATCATATCAAGCATCTTCTCAGATCATAAGGGCATAAAACTGGAAATGAACTACAATAAAAACAATCCAAAAAAATCAAACACACGGAGACTAAATAACATGCTATTAAACAATGACTGGGTTACCACAGAGATCAAAGAAGAAATAAAAATCATCATGGCAATGAATAACAATGAAAACACAACAATCCAAAACCTATGGGACACAGCAAAAGCAGTCTTAAGAGAGAAGTTCATAGCTCTACAAGCCCACTGCAAAAAAACAAGAAACAATGATAATAAATTACCTAAACTGACAACTCAAAGATTTAGAAAGAGAGCAACAAGAAAAGCCCAGTGTAAGCAGAAGGAAGGAAATAAAAAAGACCAGAGCAGAGATAACATAGAGACCCCCCCCCCACCGAGGCAGAGCAACATCAAACAGACTGTCAAATTACAGCAACAAGGACAGAGACAATGGGGCGAGGGGGGGGGTAACAGATCAGACATGGAACTTTTATGCATGCATTTAAGCATAACCAATGGACACAAAACACTTGGGGGTAGGGGAGGTGGGGGGAAGGGCAGGGGGAAAAAGAGATATATGTACTAATCTTTGTAAAGCTTTATGTAATAATAATTTTTAAAAAATTTAAAAAAAACAACAAAAAACCAAGAGCTGGTTCTTTGAAAGGATAAACAAGATTGATGAACCTCTAGCCAAGCTCACCAAGAAGCAAAGACAGAGGACCCAAATAAAATCAGAAATGAAAGAGGAGAAATAACAACAGACCCCACAGAAACACAAAGGATTGTTAAAAAAATACTATGAACAACTCTATTCCAACAAACTGGACAACCTGGAGGAAATGGACATATTCCTAGAAAAATACAACCTTCCAAAACTCAATCAGGAAGAATCTAAAAATCTTAATAGGCCAATAACTATGGAAGAAATTGAAGCAGTAATCAAAAAGTTTCCAGCGAACAAAAGCCCAGGACCAGATGGCTTCACAGGGAAGTTTTACCAAATATTCAAGGAAGAACTAAAACCTATCCTCCTAAGACTACTCCAAAAAATTCAAGAGGAAGGAACACTTCCAAGCTCATTCTATGAAGCCAGCATTACCCTAATACCAAATCCAGATAAAGACAACACAAAAAAGAGAATTACAGACCAATATCCCTCATGAACATAGATGCCAAAATCCTCAACAAAATCCTAGCAAATCAGATCCAGCAGTACATCAGAAAGATCATACACCATGACCAAGTAGGATTTATCCCAGGGATGCAAGGATGGTACAATATCCACAAATCAATAAACATGATACATCACATAAACAAACTGAGAGATAAAAACCACATAGTCATATCAATTGATGCAGAAAGAGCATTTGACAAAATTCAACACTCATTTTTGATAAAAACTCTCAGCAAGGTGGGAATAGAAGGATCATACCTCAAATAATAAAAGCTATATATGACAAACCCACAGCCAACATTATACTCAATGGGCAAAAACTAAAACCATTTTCCCTTAGAACAGGAACAATAACAGGAACAAGATAGGGATGCCCACTCTCACCACTCCTGTTCGACATAGTACTGGAAGTATTAGCCATTGCGATTAGACAAGAAGAAGAAATAAAAGGCATCCAAATTGGAAAAGAAGAAGTAAAACTGTCCTTATTTGCAGATGACATGATATTGTACATAAAAAACCCTAAAGACTCCATCAAAAAATTATTAGACTTAATAAATTATTCGGCAATGTAGCAGGATACAAAATTAACACCAAGAAATCTATGGCATTTCTATACACCAATAGTAAACTTACAGAAAGAGAGACTAAAAAAGCAATCCCATTTGCCATCACACCAAAAAAATTAAGATATCTAGGAATAAACTTAACTAAAGAGGTAAAAGACCTCTACTCAGAAAACTACAGGACATTGAAAAAAGAGATAGAGGAACACATAAACAGATGGAAGAACATACCATGTTCATAGATTGGTAGAATCAATATCATTAAAATGTCCATACTATGCAAAGCAATTTATAAATTCAATGCACTCCCCATCAAAATGCCAATGGCATATTTCACATACCTAGAATGAACTCTCCAAAAATTCATCTGGAATAAAAAAAGACCCCGAATAGCTGCAGCAGTCCTGAGAAAGAAGAACAAAGTAGATGGGATCTCAATACCAGATATCAAGCTGTATTACAAAGCCACAGTGCTCAAAACTGCCTGGTGCTGGCACAAGAACAGACATATAGACCAATGGAGCAAAAAAAGAGAACCCAGAAATTGACTGAACCAATATGCTCAATTAATATTTGACAAAGGAGGCAAGAACATACAATGGAGTCATGACAGTCTCTTTAACAAATGGTGCTGGGAAAATTGGACAGATACATGCAAAAAATGAAACTAGACCACCAACTTACACCATTCACAAAAATAAACTCAAAATGGATAAAGAACTTAAATGTAAGATAGGAAACCATAAAAATACTAGAGGGATTTAAAGGCAACAAAATCTCAGACTTATGCTGCATCAATTTCTTCACTGATACAGCTCCTAGGGCATTGGAAACTAAAGAGAAAATAAACAAATGGGACTATATCAAAATAAAAAGCTTCTTCACAGCAAAAGAAACCGTCAACAAAACAACAAGAAAGCCCACTGGATAGGAGAACATATTTGCCAATGTTATCACCAATAAAGGTTTAATCTCCAACATTTATAGGGAACTCATGCAACTTAACAAAAGGAAGAAAAACAATTCAATCAAAAAATGGGCAAAGGTCCTAAATAGACACTTTTCAAAGGGGGACATTCAGAAAGCCAAGAGATATATGAAAACATGCTCAAAGTCACTACTCATCCGAGAGATGCAAATCAAAACAACAATGAGGTACCATCTCACACCTGTCAGAATGGCTATCATCAACAAATCAACAAATGAAAAGTGCTGGAGAGGATGTGGAGAAAAAGGAACCCTCGTGCACTGCTGGTGGGAATGTAGACTAGTGTAACCACTATAGAAGACAGCATGGAGTTTCCTCAAAAAACTAAAAATGGAACTGCCATTTGACCCAGTGATCCCACTTCTAGGAATATATCCCAAGAAACCAGAAACACCAATCAGAAAGGATATATGCATCCCTATGTTCATAGCAGCACAATTCACCATAGCTAAGATTTGGAAACAGCCTAAGTGCCCATCAGCAGATGAATGGATTAGAAAGCTGTGGTATATCTACACAATGGAATACTATGCTGCTTACCATTTGCATCAGCATGGATGGAACTGGAGAGCATTATGCTACGTGAAATAAGCCAGTCAATGAAAGAAAAATACCACATATCATCACTCATCTGTGGATAATAATAACCATTATGAACTGGTGAACAGAAACAGATTCAGAGGCAGAACAGCATCAAACAATCTGTCAAATTAAAGCAACAAGGATGGAGGGGGGATGGGGGGTAATAGATCAACTGAAGGACTGTTATGCATGCATTTAAGCATAACCAAAGGA
>PVJC01054104.1:0-10612 GCA_004026665.1 Murina feae | reverse complement strand
TGCCCACCTGCTGGCGTGCCTGACCAGCCTGGGTGAGGGGCTTTAAGGCTGCCCACAGCTCCCATTGCCCAACGTCCCAGCAAGGCCGGCTGGAGGCAGGTTCTGGAGTTTTTTCTCCTATAATTGATACTGTTCCTTGATACACTGTAATTGATACACTGTTCCTTTAAGGCGGCCTTCTAACTACTAACGAAGCCTCTGCTTCACCTCACAGCGTCTATAATGAAACAATTGTTACTGTTACTGGTTAGGCCCCGGCTGCTCTTTCCTTCAGCTCCGGAGGATTCTATGATTGTTACAATGTTTCAAAAAGCTGTGTTTCGCTAGAGGCAGTTTAATCGGAGCTGAGCTGAAGGGCTCAGCTTCACTTTCCCTCCTGCCGCAATGGAAAGGGCTGTTTACTCAGGTCCGGGAGTGGCGGCCGCCATGTTGGCTGGGTTAATTTGCATACAGCCGCTCTGATTGGCTGGTGGGCGTGGCTTACCCTGTCTCGGAGAAACGGTTAATTTTAATATTTCGCTTTTATTAGTTTAGATATATATATCCTACCTAATAAAAGAGTGATATGCAAATTAGGTGTTACTCCATGACAAAGATGGCCATCCCCATAGCCACAAGATGAAGGCACCCATACCACATTCTATCTAATAAAAGAGTAATATGCAAATTAGGCATCGTTCTGTCACAAAGATGGCTGCCCCCATGGACACAAGATGGAGGCACCCATGCCACATTCTATCTAATAAAAGAGTAATATGCAAATTAGGCATCATTCTGTCACAAAGACGGACACAAGATGGTGGTGCTCAGTCTGGCTCAGCCTCACCACTAAAGTGGTCAGGCCTATTAGCCAGGCAGGTGGCAGGGGAAGTGGGGGGCCCGAGGAGCAAAACAGGCGATCAGAGGGGGCTGGGAGTCCCCTGCACAGGTCAGAGGCCTTCACCAGAGGCCTCATGCATGGGCAAGGGTGGAGCTGGTGATCAGAGGGGTGTGAGGGTTCCTACCCAGGCATAAGGCCTGGGATAGAGGTTACAGGCCTGAGCAGGGGTGGAGCTGGGATTGGAGGGGCAGGGGTGGAGCCGGTGATGGGAGTGAACTACAGAGGAAACATCTTTTCTTACTGCTCATTGGCTAAGCTCCCTGTTTGCCACTGGTAATATTCTTAGTAACTTGGGTAATAAGAATCCAAAACGACATCTAGGGTTTTTCCACCTCACTTCTGGAGAAAAAAAGAATGAAGGTCCATTGCTGGAGGACTAAGAAATGTCATATCCTGCCCTAGCCAGTTTGGCTCAGTGCATAATGCCTCAGCCTGCTGACTGCAGGGTCTGGGTTCAATTATGACCAAGCACATGTACCTAGGTTGCAGGATCCTCCCTGGCCGGGCCCCAGGTCAGGGCTCATGGAAGAGGCAACCGATCAAAGTGTTCCTCTCATTTTGATGTTTCTCTCTGTCTTTCCCTTCTCTTCCACATTCTCTAAAAATCAATGGAAACATATCCTCAGATGAGGATAAAAAAGAAAAAAATGTCATATCCTATGAAAGACACATCTTGAAAATGCCTAAAGAAAGTGGTCATTTTTTCATGGTGAAGGAACTGGAGTCCGTATTGATGAAAACACCTTACTGGCTGCAGTGACTGGCAGTGGCTGCAGCAGTGGGATGATGGGGCTGGTGGCTTCCCCTGATTAACCTGGTTGCCTCCCACAAAGGAAGGCCAGACTGCGGCTTAGGTCCACACCCCAAGGGGAGCAGAATACAGGCCTAAGCCGTTAGTAGGACACCCCCTGAGGGCTCTCAATATGTGAGAGGGGGCAGGCTGGGCTGAGGAACCCCCTCCACCAATGCACGAATTTTGTGCACCGGGCCCCTAGTGTGTATGTGTATGTATGTGTGTGTGTGTATATATATATATATATATATATATATATACATATACAGTCTAATAAAAGAGTAACATGCAAATTAACCATCACTCCGAGACATCTAAGCCACGTCCACGAGCCAAGCCACACCTACCAGCCAATCAGAGCAACTGTATGCAAATTAATCCAGCCAAGAAGGTGGCCAGCAGCCATGGAGCTAGAGCAAACAAGAGGCTTCCGTTGCACCAGTCATGGAGTTGAAATTGCCTGCCTAGGCCGGCTAGGCCTCTACTCAAGGCAACAAAGTTTCAATTATAGAAGATAAATAAACCCCAGAAACCTGATTCCAGCTGCCTTGCTGGGACACTGGGTCAATGGGAGCTGCAGGCAGCCTGAAAATGGCCTCACCCAGAGGGTCCCCACTGGGGGGCTTGGCCAGCTTGCAAACAGCCATCACCCCCTCACCCAGGCTGGCCAGGCACGCCAGCAGCTAGACATCCCCCAAGAGAGGACTGCGAGAGGGCACAGACCAAACGGTGGAACAACCAAACAACTAGTTGCCATAATGTGCACTGACCACCAGGGGGCATATGCATAACATGGCGCATGTCGGCAGCAGGTGGCAGAGCATGGAACATGGTGGGCATCAGCTGCAGTGGGAGGGTAGAGGAGGTGAGTGAGGCGCCAGACCAAGGTGGGGCGCCAGTCACTGTCATCAGAGCAAGCTTCTGATGGTCACTGAAAATTCTTTGCTCCCGCACACCACAGTCCTGCCTGGTGTTCACACCTGGCTGCCAGCGCTGGAGCTGCTGCTCACACCCACTGCTGGTGGTTGGTGCCATTCCCGATCACTTGGTACCATGAGTGGGTGTGAGCAGCATCTGCTAACCAAATCCCCCTGGGGGCTTCTCCACCTTCCCCTGCTCCTGAGGGGCAACTGGGGTAGCAGCTGCCACTCACACCCACTGCTGGCGCTTGCCCCCAATCACTCTGCGCAATAGGCAGGTGCAAGTTGGGCCAGCATTGTCAGGGCATGGGACCGGCAGTGGGAGCAGGGGTGATGGGAGCGGGGCTGCCAGCAGATGGGGTGCAGGGGCCGCTGAAGGAGGGCCGACTGTGGGCACAGAGGATGTGTTGAGACCAGCCCCTATGCCCACTGCAGCCTTGAAGCCTACGGTTCTTTCAAGGTGCACAAATTTGTGCACTGGGCCCCTAGTGTGTAATAAAAAAAGTAATTTTAAACAACACTATAGAGTGATTCAGGCCTTTTAAAATTCTGCAAAAGTTAAATCTTGAACCACCCTGAAGTCAGATGATTACAGTTTTAAAAGGCATACATCATTATAAACAGGGTGTTTTAGAAACAAAATCTTCTGAAGGTGAAACAGATCTTTGAAATTACATGGGCCCCTTTTACAGAAGAAGATATCAATCATCAGACCATGAGAAAGATGCTATTTTTAGTTTGTGTGCAGAGGAAGATTTGTGAAATGACTATGAAATCGATACCAAATGTGATGTGATTAGTGGTTGGGGCAACTCACTAATTTAGTTAACAAATAAAACCTTATTAGGGAAATATTAAAATATTCCTCAAAATAATATGTGTTAGAAACTTATTATTTTTGTTATTATTTTAATACTAGGGACCTGGTGCACAAAAATTTATGCACTCAGGAGGTCCCTCAGCCTGGCCTTGCCCTCTCGCAGTCTAGGATCCCTCTGGGGATGTCCACCTGCTGGCATGCCTGGCCAGCCTGAGTGAGGGGCTGATGGCTGTTTGCAGGCTGGCCAAGCCCCCCAGTGTGGATGTTCACCCCATTGGGGTGTGGCCAGCCTGGGTGAGGGGCTGAGGGCTGTTTTCAGGCTGCCCACAGTCCCTTCAGGGTTTGAGTCCCTACTGGGGTGCCTGGGCAGCCTGGGTGCAGGGCTGAGGGCCGTTTTCAGGCTTTTAGGCTACCCACAGCTACCATTGACCCAACGTCCCAGCAAGGCTGGCTGGAAGCAGGTTTCTACGGTTTATTTATCTTCTATAATTGATACACTCTTCCTTTAAGTTGAGGCCTAGGCAGGTAAAGAAGCTTCCTGTTGGCTTCAGCTCTGTGGCTTCTATAATTGAAAAAATGTTGCCTTAGTAGAGGCCCAGCCAGCCTAGGCAGGCAGTTTCCTCCATCACTGGTGCAACGGAAGCCACCTGTTTGGTTCAGTTCCGTGGCTTCTATAATTGCAACTATGTTGCCTTAAGCAGAGAGAGGCCCAGCCAGCCGGCAGACAGTTTATTCCTGGTGCTACGGAAGCCTCCTGTTTGATCTAGTTCCATGACTGCTGGCCTCCATCTTGGCTGGGTTAATTTGCGTACAGCTCCTCTCACTGTCTGGTGGGCATGGCTTAGGAGAAATGGTCAATTTCAATATTACTCTTTTATTAGATTAGATATTTTTATTGATTTCAGAGAGGAAGGGAGAGGGAGAAAGAAATATCAATGATGAGAATCATTAACTGGCTGCCTCCCGCATGCCCCCTGCTGGGGATCGAGTATGAAACCTGGGCATGTACCCTTGACTGGAATAAAACCCAGGACCCTTCAATCTGCAGGCAGACGCTCTATCTACTGAGCCAAACCAGCTACGGCAGAAATTGTTTTTGATCATAAAGTTCAGTTCTACTTATCTATTGCATACCAAATAATTTCTCAATCAACCATCATAGTTAATTAATTCTTTGAAATCCTATTCTTTTTAGCTCTATCAACATATAATTTTTAAAGGACACTAGGATGGAAGACTACAGGCCTAAATTATAGATTAATTCCTATGGGCAGGTGATTTAACACTTCTCTGCCTCAGTTTCCTGTTCTGTAAAGCACAGGGATGAGTCTAAAGAGATCTGCGAGCCCTTCCAAATTTAACGTTCTATCATTCCATTCTTTTTACTTGTACTTTTTAAAAAATCACTTCACATTGTATGTGTCTGTCTGCATGCATATATGTCCTCTCTGTGCGTGTGTTTTGTTTTTTTGGGTTTTTTTGGACTTTTGCTCTTTCTATAAAGAGAGCAGCTACCATTTAAAGAAGGAATTCATTCAAAGTAAAGAGCTTAGCTCCTAGGATATGTGATCTTGTAATCATGCTTCCTGCTTTTATCACATCCACAATAAACAGCTGACATGCAGCCAGCAGCAAAGGACTAGGAAAGGAATTTAAAGAAATTAAGAAAATGTGCAATAGACTGCATGTCTTAAGCTATAAAAGTATAATAATCTCAAGAAAACTGTTATTTTTGTTTAATTTGATGTCATGTTGCCATATGGTCTGTATCTGGCACCTGGTGATAGCGGCAGCCCATTTCTTATCATTATTATTGTGAGCAGCAGGATGTAAATGGCATGACCTACACCAGCTGGGCACGAAGGTGTTAACTCCCTCAGTACTTAACTAGAACGCACACCATATGCATGTGTTTAATTAGCCTTATGCTTTTTATGTGTCAACCTTGAGTCATTTTCTTCTTTTTAAAAGGTGTTAAAATTTAGTTTTGTGTTTTTGCAATAATACCTTTTTTTTTTCAATTGAGAAATCTGTTACTTTTTTTTTATTATTCATCACCCTCTTATCTGAGTTCATCACTAGGAGAGAAAAATTGCTCCACATTATCTTGAGTAACATTGGATGAGCTACCAGTCATCAACTGAAATTAACTTGAACATGCCTTCAATGAGATGAAGAACGTTTAGGCATGCCAGCTGGAAGGCATTTACAGTTTCATTTTTCCAACTTCCTCAGAAAATCTTTCCAGTGCACATCTGTGAAGGTTTCATAATGATTAGAGTGATGCAAGCTTTTGTGTGGCATGAGGGCACTCAGAGCCATTTAATCCACCCTGAAGTGTCAGAAACTCACCCCAAAATTAAGAGCAAGAAGCTTTACAATCACACATTGCAGCTCTGCCCTCTGGCTAATGATTGATGCAAAAACTACTGCCAACTTTCTAAAAGGCAGCTCAGCACATGCAAAATCTCCTTAATGTAGCTTTAGGTCTCTAGAATTCCTCATTGTGATGATCATTAGCCTTTGAGCTGAAAGGACCCTCCAGATCACCTGGTCCAACCCTATAATTTTATCATCCTATACAACCGCCTTGTAACAATGTGAGGACAGAGCCCTCCTCCAAGTACAATGCTGATACTACTACATCAGGGTGTTTTCTTTGTTCGTTTAAAATTATAAATATATGAAGTACACTGATAAATTATTTTCACATGTCAAGACTTTCATGAATCATGATTATAAACCAAAGGTGATGTGCAAAGTAGTATAAACATACTTCTAACAGCACAGGAAATTTGCCTTTGGTCACTGTGAAAACTGCATTTATACTGTGGTAGATAAGACTTTATAATACACATATAGCTAATTATTGTAAGCAATGATCTAAAATTTTTTAAAACTTGCCTGGCCACAGTACCTCAGTGGCTGAGCATCTACCTATGAACTAGGAGGTCATGGTTCTATTCAGGGTCAGGGTATGGGATGTGAGATTAATCCCTAGTCTAGGGAGTGTAGGAGGCAGCTGATCAAAGATTTTCTCTCATCATTGATATCTCTCTCTCTCTCTTTCTCTCTCTCTCTCTCTTTCTCTCTCCCTTCTTCTCTGAAATATATATATACTAGGGGCCCGGTGCGCGAAATTCGTGCATGGGTAGGTGGGGGAAGGGGAGGGCAGGCGGGGAGGTCCCTCAGCCAGACCTGCACCCTATCCAATTTGGGAGCCCTCAGGAGATGTGCTACTGATGGCTTGGGCCCACTCCACATGGTTCTCTGCTCTCTTCCTGGCCTGTCTGCTCCACTCCACGGGGATGGGCAAGCAGGCCCTGCTGGGTGCTGCCTGCGGGGTCATTGATGGCTCGCACCCCCCTGTCCCCTGGTCCACAGCCGCTGCCCCGGGGGCGGCGGCTGGGGGGTCCCTCATGGCTCTGGCTCACTGTGCCCCCTTGTCTCGTCAGCCGCCCCAGCCAGCCGCTGCCTGTGGGGGTCCCCATCGCTGGATCCCCCTTCTCCACAGCCAGCACCCAGCACACCCTGCTGGGCATTGCCTGTGGCCTCTGCTTGTCTGCTTGGGGGGATCATTATGGCGGCCTCCCAGCAGGCCCTGCTGGGTACTGCCTGTGGTCTGATTGCCTGCTGGGCTCCCATTGCCAGCGTCCTGCCCCACCACTATGGGTGCCGCCATTTTTGTTCCAGAGTGATGGTTAATTTTTATATTACTCTTTCATTAGATAGGAGATATAGATATAGATATAGATATAGATATATATATAGATATATAGATATATAGATATATAGATATACACACACACACACACACACACACATTTTTTAAAAAGACACCCACTGTGCCTGACACAAAGCAGGTGCTCAAAAAAATAAAATAAAAATAAAGTAAAAATAATTTTTTAATTTTGAAAAAAATAAGAAAATTATTCAATAGCTTTAATTATGTCAATATTCCAAGTCAGATTTCTTTTGAAATTCATTTCTGTTTAAGAAAAAGAGAAATTTAGCATCACCTATTAAAATCAGATTGTAAAGATTGCAAAGAGCCTCAAAGCTTATTTTTTTCCATGCTTCTAGGAATTCCCATACTTAAACTATTCCAGATGCATACGAATCTACTAAGTTTTTAAATAGCTTCTCTAAATAGCTTTTTTTAAAAAATCTTTAAAACCTAATGAAGCTTTATAACATGGTGAAATCATATCTGGACTCAAATCCCACTTCTGTCATTTATTGGCCATATGATGTGGTGGAAAGCTCTCTAACCTTCAATTTCCCCCAAAGACTCAGAAAATATAAACAACCAGCTCACAGAGTTATGGTGAAGATTAACAGATAACCCCCTAGCTTGGAACCTAGCACAAGATTTGCTAAAAAAAATAAAATAGTAATTCCCTGTACAAAAATCTTTTTTTTTAACCAATCATCTAATTATTTACTGAGCACACAATATTCACAATCCCAGAGTATATAGCTTGGGAAAGCCAAAGAAATATTACATGTGGTACTGCCCTCAGAGGTAGAAAGACAAGGCATCTACATTCATGAACGAAGCAACGAGTATGAGGTAGCATGATTACAGCCAAATGGATAGACCAGGTACCAGATGGATAAGAGTGACATCTAACCAGAAGTTGGATATGTCAGGAAAGACTTGAAAAACATTTAGGCTGATCCTTATGAAATGAACAGAATTAAACAATGTTCACAGAAGTAATGCAAAGAGGACTGGGTTGGGGCAGGGGGCGGGGAGGAATTGGCCTAGTGAGCTAATCCATGAAATTTGAACTATTGCTGTTTCCAATCTAAATGGAAAAGAAGTTCATATGTAGCACAAACAGTTAGGCATCATTACTGTAAAAAGCCCTAAATGTGGTGATGGGCGAGTCATGTCCTAGGTATTACTAGATCATTCTCATTTCAAATGATTTCCTATTTTTACTCATGAATTGAAAGATTTTAAAAATTCTCCCTGGCTATGTTCCCTCTCCCCCCTAAAATTTACATCCTTACATATTGCTGGTAGGAATGCAAATAGTGCAGCAAACACTCTTGTGTATATTCTAATATGATCATGACAAGACTGACAAATCAGAGTTTCAAGAATACCAGTGATTTAACATTTGAGTTGTTAGCTCAAGAAACACCAAGTGTCAATATAGTAAAGTGAAAATTGAAGTGGACTTGTGACCCTGTATGGAATTACTTGCTATGCCACCGTAGTCAAGGCCCTCATCTCTCTTGGCCTCAATGTCAGCAATAAAGTGAGGATCATCCAGAAGGTCTTTGTTGCACAAGCACTAAGCACTTGGTTCTGTAGATAGCATTGTATGATATTAAGAAGAGAGAGAGAGAGAGAGAGAGAGAGAGAGAGAGAGAGAGAGAGAGAGAGAGACCACACACACCTCTCCCAGGACTTAGAATAGTCTGTGTTCTTACTCCAGAAAATGAAAATATGGCTACTAATAAAGTTAGCATTCCATTATTCTTAAGTGAGATACCAGACCTCATCAACTATGCCTGTTACAGAAGAGAAATCTTTTCTTTTTAATTCTTACCTGAGGATATTTTTCTATTGCTTTTTAGAGAGAGAAGACAGAGAGAAATATCAATGTGAGAGAAACACATCGATTGGTTGCCTCTTGCATGTACCCTGACCAGGGCCTGGGCTGGGGAGGAGCCTGCAACCAAGCTACATGCCCTTTACCAAAATTGAACCTGGGACCCCTCAGTCCACAGGCCGACAGTCTATCCGCTGAGCCAAAGCAGCTAGGGCTGGAGAAATCTTTATTTATTCTTCTTTGTGAAGAATGTAAGGACTCAGTGTAGTACTTAAGTTGCCTCAGAAAAACCAATGAGAAGGTTCTTGGAATTTAGGATTTCAGTTTGATTGAATAACCTATCATTCCCGTCTTTCCATGCTTAATGGTTATTAAGAACAGCCTCTGGACTCAGACTCCTTGGAATATTGGGTTAATATTCCAGCTCTGCTACTTACTAACTATTGATTTGGGGCAAGTATGCCTTGATTTTTCTCATCTCTAAGATGAAAATCATGAATATGTTGTGAGAATTAATGCATGTAAAACACATATTAATACATGTTTTACATGTATAACAATAACTAGCATATATATTAGTTATTGTTACGAATATTAACCTTTCCACACAAATCACTAAGATGCAGAATTCAGAAAGTATTGATAGCTATAGGCAGTTATGAATTTGCCTTTGCACAAGTATATAAACACAGATTAGATAAATACTCAAGTTACAACTTATCATGGATGCCAAGCCATGGAAATAATATTTTGACAAGGGATGAAACCAAAAGCAGAGGATATTGCTAAATATGATGAGGTGTTTTATAATATAATTAATACAAATATATTTATATGTATGTGTGTGTCTTTAGGCAAAGATAAATGGCAACACATGCTTAAGCTAACTATTAGTTTTGCTCTCCTAAACAGTATGTAACAGTACTTTCCTTCAATGTTAGTAGTGATAACTACTCCCCAAGTGACAAAATAGTATCGAAACACTATTAAAATCAATAATACTCATCTAAAATACATGTTTTTTAAAATCAAATGGAAAAAGAACAAGGTTATTATGTGGCTTTTTATTTTTTAAGTTTCTTTTTGAAACACTGAATTCTATTTATTTTTTTAAATAAATCTTTATTGTTCAGATTATTACAGATGTTCCTTTTTTTTTTTTAAACCCCCATAGCTCCCCTCCACCTGGTTCCCCCCTCCACCCTGTGCCCTTACCCCCACCCCTGTCTTCGTCCATAGATGTAATATTTTTGTCCAGTCTCTTCCCATACCCCTCACACCCCTTTCCCCCTGAGAACTGTCAGTCCATTCCCTTTCTATGCCCTTACTTCTATTCTATTCACCAGTTTATTCTGTTCATCAGATATTTCTATTGACTTAATTGTTATATTTCCTGGTTGATAGGTATTTGTTGTCCCTTGGTTGTTCATAGTTTTTTATCTTTACCTGTTTCTTCTTCTTCCTCTTCTCAGAGAATGTCCTTCAACATTTCAGCTAATCCTGGGTTGGTGGTGATGAACTCCTTTAGTTTTTCCTTGTCTGTGAAGCTCTTCATCTTACCATCAATTTTACATGATAGCTTTGCTGGATAGAGTAATCTTGGTTGTAGGTTCTTGCTATTCATCACTTTGA
>PVJC01054103.1:0-10608 GCA_004026665.1 Murina feae | reverse complement strand
TTCCTTTTGTTTGGGGTTTTCTGTGCTTCCTGGACTTTGAAGTCTATTTCTCTTACAAGGTAGGGAAAGTTTTCTGACATTATTTCTTCAAATATGTTTTCAATATCTTGCTCACTCTCTTCTTCTGGCACCTCTGTAATTCTGGTGTTGGTACGCTTGAAGTTGTCCCAGAGGCTCCTTACACTGTCTTCATATTTTTTGATTCTTTTTTCTTTTTGCTTATCCATTTGGGTATTTTTTGCTTCTTCGTATTTCAATTCTTTGACTTGATTCTTGCGTTCCTCTTATCTGTTGTTAGATCTCTGTATAATATTCTTTATTTCAGTCAGTGTATGCTTAATTTCTAGCTGGTCCTTTTTCATATCCTCAAGGGTCTCATTAGATTTATTGAGGGTCTCACTAAGTTTATCAGTTGTTTCTAGAAAATTCTTGAAAAACTGTAAAACCATGGTTTTGAACTCTATATCCAGACGTTTGCTTTCCTCCATTTCTGTCATTTGTGATCTGTTTCTTTGTCTCCCCATTTTGGCTGCTTCCCCGGGTTGATAAGAGTGGCTTTCTGTGTTAGGTGATCACTGAGAGGAAATGACTTCCAAGCCACTTGGTTATGCGAATCAGCTGTGTCTACAGTGGGAGAACTTCTGTGCTGGAGACACCCTTATAGGGCAAGAGTTGTTTCAGTGGGGCTTTGGTACAAGACCCCTGGATACGCTGGCACTTGTATCTCCAAGGAGGAAGGAGGTGCTATTTTTAGCTTCTGCCTTGGGCTTCCCAGCCTTTTATATGCAAAAGCCTCTGTGCGCAGCTTGGGTGGGGCGGGTCTCGGGGAGTCTATAGGGCAGAGCAACCAGTTATGGCCGATTCTCAGCCCTGCCCTAAGAGGCACCGGGTCTCAAGCCGCTCTGGAGTTTCTCCTGGTGCCCGACGGTGCCAGACAGTTCAGCTCCTCCCCGTATGGTTCTGAGTCCCCAGAAACTCGCCTGGAACTGGAGTTCAGAGCCGTCGGGAGCTTGTGCTTCCCTCCGGTACGAAATGCTTCCAGCCCTTGCTCCAAGCCCTTTCCGCAAGCCCCTTCGCGCATGCCTCCATATCTCTGCTCTTTATTTCCGCACCTCCTCTGAGTCTCAGTCTCTTGCTAGTTGTAGAATTTCCACTCAGTCAGCCTTCCTGTGGGTCTGGGTGGTGTCCGTTTTTTCTTTTCATTGTTGTTTTAAAATAGTTGTGCACAGCCGCAATTCTGGTGTTCACCTATGCCGCCATCTTGGTTTTTTTCCCCTCCTCACACTTTTTAATACAACAAACTGCTAGGCCATGTGACATAAATGAGAACCTCCCCCCATACTGAGCTATTATAACTATAGATTGTCCCAACTTATAAAATAATATAATTCGAAAGAGCAAAATTAAGATCTAAGTTTTTAAATAAAACAACCAGTTCTAACATCATTTGGTTCTGAAAAATATTAAATAAAAATCTAATATCCTAAATCACCTTAAAATTCTTTCAGCCTCTAGGATTCCTTAATTTTATATTGTTATAAGTATAAAATTTGTTTTAAATTTGAAAATGGATTAATTTTTTCAAGTCCCTAAGCATTTCCTCTTTTTTTCTTGAGTTTATTGAAGTGACATCCTATATAATAAAAGAGAAACATGTAAATTGACCATCCATCTGCTATGCTCACCAGCCAATCAGGAGTGAGTATGCAAATTAACCCACCAAAGATGACAGGTTAATTGGCATACACAGGCACTAGGTGGAGAGCAGAGTGGGAGAGCCTGCCACTTGGGGGAACATGGCTCCCTCCATCACTCCCCCTAAGCTGTCAGACAGAGAGCAGAGTGGGGGAGCCGGCGGAGAGTGGAGCAACTTGGGGAACTTGGCTCCCCAAGCTGCCAGATGGAGAGCAGAGAGGGCGAGCTGGTGGCTTGGAGGACTTGGCAGAGTGGGAGATAGAGCAGGAAGGGAAAACCAAGAGCACAGGGAGCACCAGGAATTCTGGGAATAGTAGTTCTGGTGGCAGAGGGATCTCCTAGACACTAGAGCAACGTGAGCCTGGAGCAAGTTACTGTTGCAGTAGGGGATGGAGGGGAAAAAAAGGTGAAAGACATAAGTAAAAACAGAGTGTCTAGGAAAAATTAAAGGGAAGATATCCTAAAACTTCCAGGAAATCTCTACCAATGAAGCAAAGAAAAAATAAATGATTCTATCATTTTGTGAGCAAGAAACCAAACTGAGTTGGAATCTCAGACAATTAGTTCATATGATTGCAAAGACACACAGAAACTCCCAGATTGGAGAGAGCTCCCCTGTGGGCTCCCAGATTGGAGAGGGTGCAGGTTGGGCTGAGGGACCCCCATATCCCCCCAGTGCATGAATGTTGTGCACCGGGCCTCTAGTTGGTTAACAAAATTATATAGATTTCAACTGTACAATTCTATAATACATCACCTATATACTGTATTGTGTGTTTACCACTCCAAGTCAAGTCTCCTTCCATCACCATTTAACCCCCCAATATTCTCTACCTCCCCTAGTCCTTAAAACATTCTTAATGATATTTAAAAAGAAAGATAAATGAGGATAAGATAACTGATGTAAAAGAAAATGCAGTCTAGTATTTTTTTCCTTTAGAAAACTCTATTCAATTACTTAACATTATCTAATAATTTATATATACTTAAATAATCAAAATAAGACAGGTAATTATTCCTATCTAGAAAATAAATAAAATAAAAATATATTAACAGACTATCAGGATTTATTCAGTTACTACACTTAATCTAGAATCTTCTCTATAAAAATTGTATTTCTAATTTAAGGCAATATGTATTATATTCTTTAAAATTCTAATTAAAATGTCTTCTTTAATTAAATATCAAAAGACTTCCTTGCAAGTTAAATCCTTAACTTTTTAAATTCAGCAGATATGGTGAAGATTTCAATATTAGTCAGGCATTACTATAAATATCTTTTGGTTTTGTTTTGCTTTCACTAAATAAATATATTTTATTTTTCAACTGCAGCTTACATTCAGTAGTATTTTGTACCAGAGGCTTGATGCATGTAATTTGTATTTATTTTTAAACTTATTTTTATAATCAACTTGGTATTTTTAAGTTTTGAAATGTCAATATTAAGTTTTAAAGTGCAATTTCAGACAGGCTGGTATGGGTCAGTGGTTAAGTGTTGACTCAGGAACCAAGAGATTGCTGGTTTGATTACTGGTCAGGTACATGTCTGGGTTTCACGCTTGATCCCTGATAGGGGGTATGAATGAGGCAGCCAATTGATGATGCTTTTCTCTCATCAATGTTTCTCTCTATCCCTCTCTCTTTCTCTCTCTCTAAAAAAAAAAAAATCAACAAACACATATTTTTTTAAAAAAGAAATGCAATTTTACTAAAGCAATGAAGTGCTGATGTATAACACCACATCTATAATTATTAAGATTTGACTTACAACAGCTTAGTTGTTCAGAAACTAATTAAGTAATAGGTTGATTTAATGAATGTAGAGTATTATTTTGAATATAGAGTATATTTATGAATACAGAGCATTTTTATATTTAGTGATGCATGGTATACTGCCAAAGGATATCAAGATACAACTTAAGTTCAACCTGTGGTTCAAATTGCTAACTTAAAATAAAATGGCAATCAACAAAAATTTGTAATTGGTCTCCTTCCGTATTTAAAGAAGGTAGAGGTTCTTCTTTTTTAAAAAATATATATTTTATTGATTTTTTTACAGAAAGGGAGAGGGATAGAGAGTTTGAAACATTGATGAGAGAGAAACATCCATCAGCTGCCTCCTGCACACCCTCCTCCCCCTGGGGATGTGCCCACAACCAAGGTACATGCCCCTGACTGAAATCGAACCCGGGACCCTTCAGTCTGCAGGCCAACGCTCCATCCACCAAGCCAAACCAGTTAGGGCTAGAGGTTCTTCTTTAATCAAAGATAAGGTCCACTAACAGCTAATTTACATATTTAATGAAATGTACACCAAAAAGAGTAAACTCTCACATAAATGTCCTTTTACAAGGTCAAAGGGGACATACAACTGAGCTATATTTAAGTAGCTTCTTTAAAAGAGCCCTTAGAAACTAATACTTAAAATTCCCAGGAGAATTTCAGTCTTTGTAGTTTCAACTGAGCAATCCACACCTACTCACAAAGTTAAATTTCTCTCTTCTCCTGGAATAAGCCCGAGAGTTGTTAGAAAGCCACAGGATAAGATCTCAGGACATACCATTAATTAATTGCTTCCCCAAGTCAGTAGACCTGTCCTCAGATTTCAGAGAAAGTACAAATTTCACACTTATTCATAACTTTTGGTAAAAGAAAGGAGAAAACATTGTCATAGGTATATGTACAAATAATACTTTTGATTTTAAAAATAAGAAACCTGGCTATATTAAAAATAAGAATATTTGCTTTATAAATCAGGTCTATAGTTAACTGACTTGTAGACTGGCAATCATTCTGCTAAAATGCTACTGAATCCATAAAATACTATGTTATACCAAACTAATCTAATGAAGCACATTAAAAATATTATTTTTTAATGCTACTTTCAATGAAAACAGGAACTATTGATGAAAATGAATTACTTTTCATCCATGCGGCTTCTCATTTTCTTCAGTTTCTGCATAATGCTGCTAGTTTCACTGCTGGAGATGGAAATGGGGGAAGGGCTTCGGGTCTCCAAGTCAGTTGGACCAGGACTGATTGCCTTATTATCCTTTGCATCATCATCACTATGAGAGTCCTACAAAGAAAGGGGGATAAAGTATTACACTTTTACCAAAATTCAAGATCTCAAAAGTGATCATAAACAATGTCATTTCAAAATTAAGTTTATATCCAAAACAATATTTGTAAAATAGCTGAAATTATAGTATTACTTAGATGACAAAATTATATCACATATTTAAAACTGCTTAAAATATAAATTTTATGTTATGTGTATTTTACATATCCTATATAATAAAAGAGTAATATGCAAATTGACCCTAACAGCAGAACCACTGGCAATGACTGGTCACTATAACACACACTGACCACCAGGGGGCAGACTCTCAATGCAGGAGCTATCCTCTGGTGGTCAGTGTGCTACCGCAAGGGGAACTTTACGCGGCCAAAGCCAGGCTGATGGCTGCCAATACAGCAGTGGTGGTGGCAGCCTCTCCTGCCTCCTCAGCAGCACTAAGAATGTCCAAGTGCAGCTTAGGCCTGCTCCCTACTGCAAGTGGACATCCCTTGAGGGTTCCCAGTCTGCTAGAGGGATGTCTGACTGCCAGCTTAGGCCCGATCCCCCAAGGAGTGGGCCTAAGTCAGCAGGTGGACATTCCCTGAGGGATCCCAGATTGCTAGAGGGCACAGGCCAGGCTGAGGGAGGGATCCTCCCTCCCACCCCCCGAGTGCACAAATTTTTGTGCACCGGGCCTCTAGCATTTATATATCATCACAAAGTGTAATATTTTTTTAAGAAATAAAAAAATTTTTAACACTTCTGCTGTTAGTAATCTGGTATCTAAATGTCCTCTCTAATTTAATATATATATATATAAATTATATATATTCCTCAAAAGGAATATAAATTAGACATTATAACTATATAAAACATGTACAGACACAAATAATGAAGGGAACACATAATTATTTTATTTTATTTTATTTTTTATTTTTTTATTCTTTTTTTTCTCTGTTTTTTTTTATTGCTTAAAGTATTACAATAAATGATAGATAAGTATTACAACAAATGATATACACATAATTATTTTAATCATACTGATGGGTGGATCTTTTTCTTTAAATATCTATATATATAATCTATATATATAAAAGCCTAAGTGACCATTATAACCAATCGACAGGTCACTATGATGTGCACTGACCACCAGGGGGCAGATGTTCAATGCAGGAGCTTCCTCCTGGTGGTCATTGTGCTCCACACTGCTCAGCCAGAAGCCAGGCTCACATCTGGAGCTGCACTCGGAACTGCTACATCCCCCAAGGGGTCCCAGATTGCAAGAGGGTGCAGGCCAGGCTGAAGGCCCCACCTATGCATGAATCCATGCACTGGGTCTCTAGTTCCTTATAGAAAAGAATGTTTTTACAAATTAAAAAGTTTATAATAAAACATTTAGGAATCATTGGTTTAATCAATATATTATACTTAATGAACAAAGTAAAACTTCAATTGCTTAGTAAGACTTTCCTACAAATAGTCATTTATTCTCTACTTTTTTTAGAAGCTGGGTAGGAACAATCATGACTTTTTATTTTGTGAACAATACATACAAAGCAGAGGCCTTCTCCTTCCTGAATGATTCAGTCCTAAAATCATTAGATGAACAGAAAAACGTGGAGAAAGACAAGGGGGCTGAGAGTGAGGTGTCCCAACCTGACTGGGATGAAGAGCATCTAATGCAGGAGAGTGGCCTAAGTGAGAAATAAGAGCCCAAGTCAGGCAATGGGGATGTCCAGTGAGACATGGCAAATCATGAGCCGAGAGTGAGGTGGGATTCCCAGAGAACATAGTCTGTGTCTCTCCTCTGAATCATATATCATTATATTAACACTGAATAGCTGACGTAAGTTTCATATAAATAGCAAAAATAGTCTCTCTCATTAATTCTAAGGGATGTAACTGGATTAATGAGAAATAACAAGGTTCTCTGTCTCAACTGAGTTCATAAATAAAAAACATTTTTAAACTAATATATGAGCCATGTGTTCCTTTCAAAACTTGAATATTCCATAGTAAAAAAAAATACAGTCACCGTACATAAAGGCACATACATAAAACTTTACCCTAGTTCATCATGTATCACAGTGCAAGAATGAGCATACCCATCATATCAGAAAATGAGGCAGGGCTAGGTATTAGCAAGCAGCATGAGGCCAAAAACAAAGAAATAATAATTTCATGTGATTTACCAATTTATTTTCCCCTGCAGACTTTAACTTCTCCTGCAGTTTTATGGTGGTCTGTCGGATCCTTTCTATCTCCTCCTGCTGTTTAAGAATCAATTGTCTTTCCTTCCGAGCTGCCTTATTGGCTTCTTGAAGACGTTTAATTTCTGCCTAAGATTTAAAGAGTTAGGAGAGGCACTAAATTTGGAGGAGAAAGGTCCAAAGTAATATTTAAAAAAGAAAATCAAATTATCACATTTAACAAGAATAAACATATACAGTATTTCAAGATAAAAGTAATAACATTGAAAACTTGGTAAATATTGAAAAAGGAAAAACAAGTCACATAACTTCATCTATCTAAAATAATTTAACATAACCCTTTAAATAATTATAATTACAACAGACTATAATTTCATCTGCCCTTTTTATACTTAATACGTCCTTCACATTTTCTAGTATAAGTTCCTTATAATGTTTTACTACCACTAACACTGATTTAATGTTTATAATTGTTTCATACTATGGATTAGTTCTTTAGGAGAGATTCCAAAAAATAAGACAAAGAGGATGAATCATTTTATGGCCCTTAAAAGGGTGTGTGTTTTTTTAACCCTTAAAAGTTTTAAATTTACTTTCAAAACAGAATTGTCTCCACTTAAAATGTCACCAAAATCATTTAAGACTACATTGCACCAAGCTCTCTCTACACAGGATATTATTAAGTTCTCTATTGCTAATTAAGTGAGCAAAAGAAGATACACTTTGCTGTTAATAAATGTTAAAATTTAACAGGGACTGTTCTTTTTTCAAAAATGTTTTAATCTGTTTTCTTGTCAATAAAAATAAGCATAATAAAGACTAACAATTTGTTACTTAAAATTTCTTGCAATCATGTTTCCTAGGTAAACTAAACAAACAAAAAAAGGCTATTTAAGTAGTAATCCAACATATAACTCAAATGATTAAGTTCATTGACCATCTAACAAAGTAACTGGCAACAGGTCAATAAGGGAAAAGAAAACTAGAATCTATTGATTCCATACTGACCAGGCAATATGAAATACTAGGGCCCCGGTGCACAAAAATTTGTGCACTCAGGAGGTCCCTCGGCCCGGCCTGTGCCCTCTCACAGTCTGGGACCCCTCGGGGTATGTCCACCTGCTGGTGTGCCTGGCCAGCCTGGGTGAGAGGCTGATGGGTGTTTGCAGGCTGGCCAAGCCCCCCAGTGGGAACCCTGACCCCATGGGGGTGTGGCCAGCCTGGGTGAGGGGCTGAGGGCCGTTTTCAGGCTTTCAGGCTGCCCACAGTCCCTTCAGGTTTTGGGTCCCTACTGGGGTACCTGGCCAGCCTGGGTGAGGGGCTGATGCTGTTTGCAGGCTGGCCAAGCCCCCCAGTGAGGTCCCTCATCCCATTGGGTGTGGCCAGCCTGAGTGCAGGCCTGAGGGCCATTTTCAGACTTCTAGGCTGCCCACAGCTCCCACTGACCCAATGTCCCAGCAAGGCTAGCTGGAAGCAGGTTTCTGAGGTTTATTTATCTTCTATAATTGATACACTGTTCCTTTAAAACGAGGCCTAGGCAGGTAAGGAAGCCTCTGTCTGCTTCAGCTCATGGCTTCTATAATTGAGACAATGTTGCAAATATGTTGTTGCCTGGAGCCGGGAGAAGCCCAGCCCGCAAACAGTTTTACTCCTGCTGCAACAGAAGCTGCCTGTTTACTCTAGCAGCTCTGTGACTGCCGGACTCCATCTTGGATGGGTTAATTTGCATACAGTTGCTCTGATTGGCTGGTGGGCGTGGCTTAGGCGTCCCAAAGAAACGGTCAATTTCAATATTACGCTTTTATTAGATTAGATAGGCATAAACAGTGGTGAATATCAATTAAATCTCAATTAATAAGAAAAAGAGATTAGGCAAAATAGTAGATTCCACATCTAACTTGCCTTATGATAAGTTCTCTTACAGTAGTCTTTTTCCTAACATACCTTTTCTTGCTGCAACTTTAACAGCAAGCCACGCTGCTTCTTCCGAAGTGGGGGCATTTTATCATCTTCTCCTTTGTCTCGGAGATGTCTGTAAATATTCCCCATCAAGACAAAGATTGGATTAAATTTCTATTCTAATGTCAATAATTCCAACCACTAAAGTCTCTAAACCAATTAAACATTTTCAAATGGGGGAAATAGTTGCTCCATGCAGCAATTCCTATTCCAACAATTATTTCACTGCACAGACAATATATGCAAACTAGATTGTGTTCTTTAAAGAGAAAACAGCTTTAAGAAATTTACTATATAATAAAGGAATTAAGTATAAAATAACAACATAAGAGTCAGTTAAGTGAAAAAAGAGAAATGCAAATAAAACATTACATGACTAGGTCTTAAAAGCAACATGATTCAAATATGGTGGCCATATTTCTAGCTTTTGAAAACGAGTTGGTCAAATCAAATTAAATGAAGAAACAAAATCATCTTTAAAAACCAAGCATTTGGTTTCAATGAGAAAAATTAAACAGTGAAAACTATACTCACTGAAAGAACTTACTTTTTCTGATGCTCTAGCCAGGCTAATTCAGCCTTAGTTTTCTCCTTCAGGGCTTTTTCACGGAGACGCAGGAGTGAAGACTGGTGAGCTGCCCTCATTTCCTCTTCTTTCATATACTGTCGAACCATCTCCATAGTAAACTTAGAAAAGCTATCTTGTCCTCCTGAGAATGGCATGTTCAGCTCCTAATACAGAGAGTTTATTTTGAGTTTATGATCATCTAAACCTTTTAGAACATAATTAACTTCATTAAAAGAGGTATGCAGGAAAAAAAAAGAGGCATGCACTTATAAAATATTATATAAATAAAAAGAATTAAGTAAATTAAAAATGTTGCCAACCGCCCAACTGGTGTGGATCAGTGATTGAGTGTCAACCTATGAACCAGGAGGTCATGGTTCAATTCCCAGCCAGGGCATGTGCCTGGATCGCAGGCTCGATTCCCAGTAGGGGGCATGCAGGAGGGAACTGATTGATGATTCTATCTCATCACTGATGTTTCATCTCTCTCTCTCCCTCTCTCTTCTTCTCTGAAATCAATAAAAACTTTAAAAAAAAATCTTGACAACCATGTAGAAAACATTATTCAAAAAAAGCACAAGAGGGAGTAACATTCATCTACTAATTTATTCAGCCATTAAAATTTTTTAAAATATATTTTTATTGATTTCAGAGAGGAAGGGAGAGGAAGAGAGAGAGAGAGAAACATCAACGATGATGGAGAATCATTGATTGGCTGTCTCCTGCACGCACCCAACTGGGGATCCAGCACACAACCCTGGCATGTACACTTGACTAGAATCAAACCTGGGACCCTTCAGTCCATAGGCTTACACTCTATCCACTGAGCCAAATCAGCTAGGGCAGCCAGCAATTAAATTTTAACAGACAAGCATTATAAGGCTGGTACTGCTCCAGGGATATAAACATGGAAAGAATTTGTCTTCACTATCCACAAGGTTCACATTTTAGAATGATATAAATATAAATTTTTAAATAAAGTTAAAATTTTTAAGAGTGAAAAAGTAAAAAAGCTAAAGAGATAACTCTGGCTCAGACATTCAAAGTAGGAATAAGTTTGTATTCTACTTTGTAAAGAAGGCAAAGCTTAATTTTATATCAACAATGCAACACAA
>PVJC01054102.1:0-10611 GCA_004026665.1 Murina feae | reverse complement strand
GGAGGTGGGGAGCATTCAGCGGGGTGGCGGTTGGTGTGGGGGTGGGGAGCGACCAGCCTGGTGAGGGGTGGTGTGGGGGTGGGGGTCGTGATCAGTTAGCGGTGGATGGTGTGGGGTTGGGCGGGCGGGATCAGTGGGTGGTGTGGTGGTGGGTGGTGTGAGGGTGAGGAGCAAGATCAGCGGGGTGGTTGGTGGTGTGGGAGTGGGGGCCGAGATCAGCGGGTGGCAGGTGATGTGTGTGAGGTGGGTGGGGCGAGATGTGCGGGTGGCAGGTGGCAGGTTGTGCGGGTATAGGCTGGGCTGAGAGACCCCCAAGTGCACAAATTTTTGTGCACCGGGCCCCTAGTCTAATACAATAAAAGAGAAACATACAAATTGACCGTTACCACCAGCCAATCAGAGCAGCTGTATGCAAATGAACCCAGCCAAGATGGAGGCCAACAGCCATGGAGCTAGAGCAAACCAAAGGCTTCTGTTGCAACTGCCTGCCTAGGCTGGCTGAGCCTCTGCTCACGGCCAGGCCCACCAGCCAATCAGAGCGGCTGTATGCAATTAACCCAGCCAAGATGGAGGCTGGCAGGGCGGCTCTGCACTGGGAGCCTCCGCGGCCGGCATAGCTGTGCCAGGTATGTCAGCTCAGTGGGGGGGGGGGGGTCCAGCTTGAGGCCTCCTTGGGGAGTCCAGAAGCGCCCGCCCCGGGTACACTGCCTGGCTCCACCCCCCGGGGGCCTCCACCAGGCATGTGGGAGAGTGGGTCCTCCACGAGGTATCCAGGAGCAGCTGTCCTGGGTCCGCTGCTTGGCTCTGCCCCCTGGGGGCCTCCCCGGGGCATGCGGGAGCACCTGTCCAGGGTCCGCTACCTTCGTCTGCCCCCCGGGGGCCTCCACAGGGCATGCAGGAGCACCCGTCCAGGGTCTGCTACCTTCGTCTGCCGCCCGGGGACCTCCACAGGGCATGCAGGAGCGTTTGCTGCACAGTGCGGAGAATCCGAAGCCAGTTCACTGCCCGGCTCCACCCTGGGTGTATTTGCTCAGCAGCAGGGCCCCACTGAGGGATCCTGCACCAGCATCCACCCCTGGCTTGCCACCCAGCTCTGTGCCAGGTGTGTCCCCTCAGCGGTGGGGGCCCACCAGGCGTGTGCGATCGTGGGCCCTCCAGTGGGAAACGTCCAGGCCTGCACTCACCAGCCCTCCCACCTCCCAGTGCACGAACTCTGAAGGGGCTGTGGACAGCCTGAAAATAGCCCTCAGCCCCTCACCCAGGCTGGCCAGGCATGCCAAGCAGATGGACATCCCCCCTGAGGTGTCCCAGACTGCAAGAGGGCACAGGCCGGGCTGAGAGACCCCCACCCTCCAAGTGCACAAATTTTTGTGCACCGGGCCCCTAGTACCCAAATAAAAAGCACCAGCATTTCTATATCAAGAGGATTTTCTCCTCTCAGTCAAAATTAAAAGACACCAGAATGATGTTCAGAGAATTTTAAAGGAAAAAGCCTGGGATACAAGAATATTCTGTATTGAGCCATGTTGCCATTAACACGTGAATGCAACAAAAAGTCATTTTCAGCTAGTCAAGAATTCAGAAAAGTAATCCACATAAGCATCTCCTGAAAAATAGTACTTGAAAAAATACAAGGCAACTGAATTAAATCAAAATTGGTGTACCAGTTAATAATGCGGATTTTTTTCAATAGATGAGGTTACACATATATTGATACATAGGTAATTTGATGTGTATGCTATTTTGTTGTATTGACAGCAAGCTTCAGAACTTCAATGTCAAATTTTATGAAGGTGTTCTTAACATCATAGATATTTTTACGCTTGAAAATGTTGAATTTCATGCCAAAAAAAGAGCATTTGTAGGAAGTTTTAATTCATTATTTTGAAGAAAAGCACTGCTGAAAGTTATCATATACTTTGGGAAGCTTATGGTGAACATGCTCCATCTCAAGGTATTTGTGAACACTGGTTTAAATGCTTTAAAAGTGATGATTTTGATGTGAAAGACAACGAATGTCCAGGTCAACCAAAAAAGTTTGAAGACCAACAATTACGAGCATTATTGGATGAAGATGCATGTCAAACTCAAAAACAACCTGCAGAAAGATTAAACATTGCTCAGCAAACAATTTCCAATTGTCTACAAGCAATGGGAAAGATTTTAAAGGAAGGAAAATGGGTGCCACATCAACTGAACGAAAGACAAATAGAAAACCGGAAAGTCATCAGTAAAATGTTGTTTCAATAGGATGAAAAAAAAACAAAACTTTTTTGCATTGAATTGTGACTGGCGATGAAAAGTGGATTTATTTTGAGAACCCCAAACGCACAAAATCATGGGTTGATCCAGGTTAACCATGAACATTGACTGCAAGGCCAAATCGCTTTGGAAAGAGGACAATGCTCTGCATTTGGTGGGATCAAGAAGGTGTGGTGTATTATGAACTTCTAAAACCAGGTAAAATAGTTAATACTGGTTGATACCGACAACAAATAATCAATTTGAACCACGCTTTGATCATAAAACTAGAACATGCTATAAAACATGACAAAGTAATGTTGCTTCATGATGACACACATCACACACTTCAAAACCAGTTAAAGACACGTTAAAAGATCTTGCCTGGGAAGTATTAACCCACCCACTATATTCATCAGACCTTGCTCCTTCAGATTAGCACTTGTTCCGATCAATGGCACACACACTTTCTGAGCAGCACTTCAAAACATACGAAGAAGTGTAAAATCAGGTCTCTGAATGGTTTGTCTCAAAACAAGAAAAGGTCTACTGAGACAGTACTTATAAATTACCTAAAAGTTGGGGAAAATGTGTAGCTAGCAATGGACATTACTATGAATAAAACACTTTTGATGTTTCTCTTGAAATTATCATGTTCTTTGATTACGAAAGTCACATTAACCGGTACACCTAGTAAATGGTGTTGTCTAAATAGATTAGTGGTTATGCTCCATACCAAATTAATATGTAGAGTTGAGTCCAAATTGTTCTATTGAAGTTTAATACATAAGCTAAAAACTTCTTGAAAGCAAAGATATACAGTTTAAAACATTCAACATTTATAAGTTAGTCTTAAAGATGAACTTGGAAAACTTGAGTGATAAAAAGCTAAAATAAGCTAAATTCTTTGCATTATATATAAAACTAGAGGCCCGATGCACGAAGATTTGTGCAAGAATAGGCCTGCCTTCCCCTGGCTGCCAGCACCAGCTTCCCTCTGGCACCCAGGACCCAGGCCTTCGCTCTGGTTGCCATCTTCCACCTTCGCTCGGGCCTTGCTGCCCTCCTGTAGCTCCATCCACCCCTGGCCCCCCTTCATAGCAAGCATTCCACCCCACCAAGGCTGCTTCTCGCTTGCGTGCACTGCCCGGAGGCCCAGAGCAGGGAGGAACACCTGCACCGTCACCATGGTGACAACGCACGTGTCCCAACCCGGCCACCGCTATCTTTGTTGTGTCAATTTGCATATTCCCTCCTTATTGGCTGTGGGCACCACCATCTTTGTCTCAAAGTGATGGTCAATTTACATATTCCATCTTTATTAGATAGGCTAAAATAATACTTTATTCTTACATTTTACTACAACTACATTTTTGTATATACACTTTTAAAAATTATTTCTGTATCTATGTTTTAAAGAAACTGTCTATGCTGCAGCCACCCCCCCCAAAAAAGGAAAGAGTAAAGTAAAATTAAAAGGATTAAAAATAGTGACAGTTAATGATATATCACGAAATATTCAAACTAAAAGAAACAGGAATAATTTTGACATGGAATAAGAAGCAGGATTCAAGAAAAAAGAGGTAAAGGGTCTCTAGTTTAATAAAAAATATCTACAGCTACTCAAATGTAGTCTAAAATTAGCTATTTTTTATACATCTGCAACAGGACAAGTATAAAAGTTAAAAGTATTTAGAAACTTTTATGGCAATCTGTCTGTTTAATATAATAATAGTTTATATTTTTCTTGTTGGTTTTTCTATCTTATTTCATTTTTCCTAGTAATTACTTTTAATGTATCTTAAAGGAGTATCAAAAATATTCTTTACCACAAATAGTTTGAAAAGAACTGCTTAAAGACATATCCTTTATGAAGTCTGATGTGCCAAATAACACAACAAAATATACAAAGTTAAAACAATTAGACATGCAAAGCAAAAATAAAGAACAAAATGGAAGTGAAAAGAATCTCATTCCATGACCGATTAATTTTTTTTAAAAAAAAGGTATATACAAGATGAAAACAAATTATCATGTCATATTATCTTTAGGAATTTATCCTATATAATAAAAGGGTAATATGCAACTAGACCAAACAGCAGAACAACCAAACCAAAGCGCAATCCTATATAATAAAAGGCTAATATGCAAATTGACCGAATGGCAGAACGACCAATTGCTACAAGGCACACTGACCACCAGGGGACAGACTCAATGCAGGAGCTTCCTCGTGGTGGTCAGTGCGTTCCCACAGGAGGCCTGCTCAGCCAGAAGCCAGGATCATGGCTGGCAAGTGCAGTGGCGGTGGCAGGAACCTCTCCCGCTTTCACGGCAGCACTAAAGATGTCTGTGTCCAACTAAGCTGGACAGTTTGACAGCCCCTGAGGACTCCCGGACTTTGAGAGGACGCAAGCCGGGTTGAGGGACCTTCCCCCGAGTGCATGAATTTTGTGAACTGGGTCTCTAGTATGTTAATGATATGCTAAGGCTGCTCAACCGCTCGCTATGACGTGAACTGACCACCGGGGGGGGGGGGGGGCAGATGCTCTGACCGGGAGATTAGCTTGCTGCTGGGGTCCAGCCAATCAGAACTGAATGAGATGGGCCAGACATGCCCTGGAGCCCTTCCGTGGTACCTCCCAGGCCCAATTGTGCACCAGTTGGGTCCCTCAACCTGGCCTCCGCCCTCTTGCAGGTCTAAGCTGCAGTCAGACATCCTTAGTGCTGCTGAGGAGGCGGGCATTGTGCTGGCAGCCGTCAGCCTGGCTTATGGCTAAGCAGAGCTGCCCCTGCATTGAGCGTCTGCCTCCTGGTGGTCAGTGTGTGTCATAGTGACCAGTCATTCCCAGGTGTTCTACTGTTAGGGTCAATTTGCATATTACCCTTTTATTACATAGGATAGAGGCCTGGTGCATGGGTGGGAGCCGGCTGGTTTGCCCTGAAGGTTGTCCCAGATCAGGATGGGGGTCTTGCTGAGGTGCCTGGCCAGGATGGGTGAGAGGGGCTGTGGGCCATTTTCAGGCTGGCCAAATACCCTTCAGGGACAGGGTCCTGCTGGGGTGCCTGGCCAGCCTGGGTAAGGGACAGATGGCTGTTTGCATGTTGGCCATAGCCCCTTCAGGGTGGAATCTCCCCTGGTGTGCCTGGTCAGCCTAGGTGAGGAGCTGATGGCTGTTTGCAGGCTGGCCACAGCCCCTTCAGAGAGTGGGTCCTGCTGGCGTGCCTGGCCAGTCTGGATGAGGGGCTGACATCTTTTGCAGGCTGGCTACAGTCCCTTCAAGGTTGGGGGTCCTGCTGGTGTGCCTGGCCAGCCTGGGTGATGAGGCTGATGGCTGTTTGCAGACTGGCCACAGCCCCTTCAGGGTGGGGGTTCCCTGCTGGGGTGCCTGGCCAGCCTGGGTGAGGGGCTGATGACTGTTTGCAGGCTGGGCACAGCCCCCAGTGACCCAGCTCCCAAGGAGGCTGGCTGGAAGCAGGTATCTGGTATTTATTTATCTTCTATAATTAAAACTATGTTGCCTTGAGCAGAGGCCACAACCAGCCTAGGCAGGTGGGGGAAGCTTAGCTTCCTATATCACCGGGGCAAGTAAACCTCCTGTTTGCTCTAGCTTCGTGGCTGTCGGCCACCTTCATGGTTGGGTTAATTTGCATATGGTTGCTTTGATTGGCTGGTAGGCATGGCTTAGGATATAGTGGAGTGACACCAATTAGCATATTACTCTTTTATTAGATTAGATGTAGGATATTATTTAGGTAGTGGTTAACGTTAGTGCTTTCTCAAAAACCTCACAGTCTCTATCTTTCTTCTATGGGGTCCACTGACCTAATCTACCCAGCCTAATATAGGGACATGGTAAAAACTGACTGAATAAAGGAGTATATATAAACTAGAGGCTCAGTGCACAAAATTCATGCACTCAAGGTTGTGGGGAGGTTCGCCCAGCCTGGCCTGTACCCTCTCACAGTGTAGGAACCCTGTGATCGATCGCCTCAAAGAGGTAGGCCTCATCCACCCATCCAGGGCTTCTCAATGGATTGCTCCAAAGAGGTAGGCCAGAGCTGGGGGTCCTGCCTCCACACCACACACGCAGCATTAAGCCCCTGCATACCCGCTGTGCACGCAGCCTCCTGGTGATTGCTTGTTGTGGCGTGAGGGTGTCACGGTGTGACAACCACATAGGCTTTTATTAATAGGACTAGGGGCCCGGTGCATGAATTCATGCACGGGTGGGGTCCCTCAGCCTGGCTGGTGATAGGAGCTTATTGGCTGGGGGGAGGGACCACGAGGTGATCGGCCGGACCAGAGGAAGGGAATATGGCAAGTTGGCCGGTCATGGGAGGTTGGCTCTGGGAGCACACTGACCACCAGGGAGCAGCTCCTGCATTGAGCGTCTGGTGGTCAGTGCACATCATAGCTACTAGACAGTCATCTGGTCATCTAGCTACTAGACAGTCATCTGGTCACACATGTGTATGTGTGTATATATGTATGTGTGTGTATATATGTATATATACATGTACACACACATGCACGCACACACATATATATACACACACACACACTAAGGGCCCGGTGCACAAAAATTTGTGCACTCGGGGGGGTCCCTCAGCTCGGCTTGTGCCCTCTTGCATTCTGGGACCCCTCGGGGGATGTTTACCTGCTGGCATGCCTGGCCAGCCTGGGTGAGGAGCTGATGATGGCTGTTTGCAGGCTGGCCAAGCCCCCCAGTGGGAACCCTCACCCCATGGGGTGTGGCAAGTCTGGGTGAGGGGATGAGGGCTGTTTTCAGGCTTCCTACAGCCCCTTCAGGGTTCAGGTCCCTACTGGGGTGCCTGTCCAGCCTGGATGAGGGGTTGAGGGTTGTTTTCAGACTGCCCACAGCTCCCATTGACCCAACTGATTGGAATCAGGTTTCTGGGGTTTATTTATCTTCTATAATTGAAACTTTGTTGCCTTGAGCAGAGGCTTTGACAGGCAATGAAGTCTCCTGTTTGCTTCAGCTTCGTGGCTTCTATAATTGAAATATTGTTGCCTTGAGCAGAGGCCAGGCCAGCTGAGGCAGGCAGTTTTAACTCCATGGCTGGTGCAACGGAAGCCTCCTGTTTGCTCTAGCTCCATGGCTGCCAGCGCCATCTTGGCTGGGTTAATTTGCATTCAGCTGCTGATTGGCTGATGGGCATGGCTTGGCTTGTGGGCATGGCTTAGGTGTCTCAGAGTGATGGTTAATTTGCATATTACTCTTTTATTAGATTAGATATTAGAGCACGTATATGTTTTAAACTCAAAGCAACATTATTACCAATTTATTCTATATGATGAAGCATTTTCCACCTATGCTATACAGTTTAATCATCTAAAAATTCTCTCCAAAGGATGACCTTATTTCTTGGATTGTCTGTCAAAAGGAGTGGCCCTGGAGGGTGTGTCTTAGTTGGTTGGATGTTGTCCTGCATGGAAAGGTTGCCATTTCATTCCTGGTTAGGACACATGAGGAACTATAGGCTCAATCCTAGATAGAGGGCATGCAGGAGGCAGACAATCGATGTTTTGCCCCTCTCTCAAAACCAAATTAAAAAAAAAAAACTTTTCTTTTTATTTAACAGGAGTGGTCTCATTATAGAACCAAGCCCAGAAGAAGAAAAAAAGTAAATCAAAGATAAGATCCTTTTGAAACTGTTCATTTGAAATCAGGGTTTTAAAAGATTAGTTCTCTACATACGATGTAATAAAGTCAGGATATTTTTCTTCCATTTCTATGCCTAATATTTAAAACTAGCTTCAACTAAATGTGTTCTAAAACCCTAATTTAAGATATAAAAGCTCTTTATAAAATGAAAAAATAAGTTTTTTAAACAAAAGGTATTTACCATAAGAATAAACAAAATGGAAAAAATATTGGTCAATACAGAGACAGACCAATTTTTCTAATATCCTAAGAGCCTCATGGAATTAAAAAGCAAAAGACCAAATGTTAACAGGTAAAAGAGTGAAAGATGAACAAGTAGTACACTGAAAAGGAAATACAAATGGCTTTCAAGCATATGGAAAGACACTCACTCTCATGCATAATAAAAGAAATGCACGTTAAAACTTTACTGAGATCCATGCTTTTATCTATTAATTGGCAAAGATCAAAGCATTTGAGAACATAATTTTGATGAAAACATGAAAAATCTCATATTGCTGGTGGGAGTACAGATCGAAACAATTCTGTATTAGTTTTTCCTCGGTTGATGAAATCCTTGTAAGGCATTTTAAAATGCAGTACCTGAGATACTGAGCCCAGTATGGGCTGTTGGTTATTTTTTAAAAAACACCTGTTACAACTGTCTGCTTTTACAGAATTGTTTACATAACAAAACACATAGGTAGGCAAGTTTAAGTCTTGCTCCATCTGCTGCTCACTTCCTGATACCTTACTGTGTGCACGTACTGGATGCTCAGGAGATACTTGTTGAGTAAATGGGACCAGTAATGATGCTAAGGGACGATAAAAATGAAATAAAACAAGGACAACAAATAAACTAAATTTACCTGAATTGTTGAATAAATTGCTTACAGGGCACTTCCACAATGGCAAATGTTTCCTGAAAAATGAGTCAGCCAGCAACAGTAGTATAGTAGTTTGCTGCAGTTAATAGCCCCATAATGAGTCAATCACATGCTCTTACAAAACCTCTCCCACACTGACTCCGCTTGGCCTTGTGATTTGCCTTGAACCATGGTAAAACAAAAAATATATGGGGTCTTGCCTTCACTTTCAACTCCTGTAAACCCTAGTACTGCTTCCAGATGAAGGGGAGCCTGCTAGAGATACATGGTCCTCCAACACCCCAGCCAACAGGCAGCACCAATATCCAGACCTATAAGTAAAGGCATCCTAGACCAATTAGCTTCCAACTGACCAATCAGTTAATTGCACCACATAAGCAGCCCAGACAGAAGTAGGAACAGAGCTTAACAGAGCCCAGCTCAGATTCATGGGCTAAAAAATGGCTACTATTTTATGCCACTAAATTTTGGAGAGGATTGTAATGAAAAAACATACAAGTTGAGAGGGGATAAGGATTGGTGGTCAAGGGAAACTTAAATCTTTCAGTTTTTAAAATTTCACAATGAAAATATATTCATATACTACTTGTCTAATTAAACTCATAAATATTTTATATCACATTGATATAAAAGTCCTACCATTACCTTGTAAAGACACATACATAAAACAAAATAATTCATTCCAAATGGGAACATGAATTTGAAGAGACATTAATGTTGCTCAGAAAAAAAAAAAATAGGTCAGTACAGAGTACCAGGGTATATTAACACACACAAAAAAGTAGTGAATAAGAAAAGATGCATGGTCAGTCATATCTCAATAATGACTATTATCAAATCCTGGAAGTATTGCTTTTCTACTTCTGTTTAGGCAGGTAATGACTTTTGAACACACATTTAATACATGTTTCCTCATTTTAATCCTCACATGCTATGAAATAAACATATGCTGAATAACTTCAGGCAAAAGTTAATTGACCTATCCATGCCTCATTTCTTCAATTGTAAAATGGGGATAACAGTACCTATTTTATAGAGTTGTTGCAAAGAGATTAAATAATTTAAAACAGGGCACACTGGAAGGGCTCAATAAATGGTTTATCACCCCTATTAGTAAAATGATGTAAAATTACGGTCTTTTGACTAACGTGACTTCTATTTTAAAATCACTAAGCATCATCAACCAAGGAGTGATCATCAAAATTAATTCGAAAGTCTTTCAAATGACTTCATGGGAAAAAAAATAAGAAAAAACTATGTTATAAAAAAATAAAATAAAACCTGAAAATGCATTTAGAAAAAATATGAAGAGAATTAAAACTACAGGCAATAATGGATTCACTCAGTCCACATTCCACAATCCAGGTTTAAAAACCACAGGCTTCAATTTTTGTTGTGTTACCATTTCACAAAAGGCAAAAGCAAGAAGAGAGCAATAAAACCTATTTACTGTGACCACTGGCACACACACTTTCAAGACATTCTACCATCATGTAAAAAAAAAAAAAAAAAAAAGGCATTATTCATGGCTTTGGAAAATAAGGTTCTTTCATAAGACATTACACTTAGCTTAATCTGAAGCACTGGAAAACTGTAGCTACTCCTTGATCAATGGTTTAACCTTGCCCTTCTTCAAGGCAAGATCAGGCCTGGACACTTGCACATGCGCATAAAATTACAGTTAAAAAAAATCTGGTGAACAGAATAGAATCAGGGGCATAGAAAGGGAGGAGAACAACTCTCAGGGGGAAAGGGGTATTGGGGGTGTGGGAAGAGACTGGACAAAAATTGTACACCTATGGATGAGGACAGTGTGG
>PVJC01054101.1:0-10617 GCA_004026665.1 Murina feae | reverse complement strand
ACCTGTGACCTGCAGGCCCCAGGCATCAGTCCCCTCTGACATGTCCTCTGCCTTTGGGAACTGGCAGGGAAGGGTCTGACCTCTGGGCTTCTGTCTTACCCGGCTCAGGCTGCCTTACCAAAGTACTTAGGACTGGGTGGCTACTCCCGGTCTGGAGGCTGGAAGTCCGAGGCCAGGGTGCCAGCGTGGATTGGGTTCCGATGAAGCCTCTCCTGGCTTGCTGTGTCCTCCCTTGGCAGAGAAAGGGAGTGAGCCCTGGTGTCTCCTTCTCTTCTTTTAGAGGCGCTAATCCCATCTTGGGGCCCCCACCCTCATGAACTTATCTAAGCCTAATTATCTCCCGAAGGCCGCATCTTCAAACACCACCACAGTCGGAATTCGGGCTTCAGCATGTGAGTTTGAGGGAACACAGTTCAGGCCATCACAGCTTCCCCTGGGGCTACAATGCTCTTGTTGCTCTGCTAGAGAGGGGCAGCTGGGGAGTAGTAGGTCCTGGCAGAGTCACGGGGCATGGCTGCTGGGAGCATCACAGGGAGGACTTGGATCTGGGGCAAACGGCACCGAAGAGTCATTGGCTCACCAGCAAGCCAGGGTCAGCTCAGAGATCCTCCTGCAGCCAGTGACTGCCTCCCGGCCCAGGGAACACGGCTGCTGCTCTGCTCCTCCGCAAACCCCCAGCATAAACAACACAAAACGCTGCTTTTCAATACAATAATGAAATAAAATAGTCGTCACTGGAGTTAGCTCTAAATGGCCACTGTGAAGGAGAGACAGCCAGAGACCTCAGCACCACCCGCACCTTCCAGTCTTGGGAGGAGGGGAAGAAGCAAAGGCCCAGCCCATGAACTTCCTGTCCACCATCCTGGGGCTGAGCTGTGGAATTCCTCATCCAGTGCAAAGAAGCCTCCACTCCCAGGGAAGCCTCTTTTTCTTTGCCCTCAAGAGGGTGGACTTTTCTCCGTTTGTCCTCAGGCTGGATGGGGAGGAAGGGGTGTTTTTAGGGCAGGGCTCTTCCTAAAGGGAAGAGGGTACAGGGAGTCTTGACCCCCAGATGTGAGAGCTACCGTGGATCAGCTGGGGGGCCAGCTGATGCTCCCTACAGTCAAGAGGTAGGGAAGGAGTCCGGCTCCAGCCCATGGCCTGTGCAGTCTCAGGCCTGTGGTTGCTGCTGGAAGACAGCCTTTCACCCCCAGAAATGTCACTCCACCCAGAAGGGGGACTGTGCAGGCATGTTTAGTCATTGTGATGATTGGCATGCCACTGTCTGGCACGTACTGGCATGCTGCCATTATAAAAGCCACTACCTCGCCCTCATGTGCTTCCACAGTTCCTTCCCAACCACCACATTCACCATAGTATTTAGTTTCCCATGAATTGCACATGAATTTAATCTCAAGCTCTTATGAACATGATAATGTCAAAATTCCATCTCCCAACCTTTCCCAGTTCCGGCTCCTCTGCGGCAACATGCGTTCCTTTTTGACCAGCTCTTCTTTGTCACTAACATCCTCAAGATTCCGGAGGAAGGACACACAGAAAGGCTGGTGTTTCTTTTCCTCAAGACCAGAAACAGCTTCATTCTCCTATCCCAATATCATATGTAATGCATGATCACTATAAAAATTCAAATAATACTGAGCCTTTGGTGGCCGGTTTTCGCTGGCATTTTCCTAACATCTCACAGACACACTGTTCCTGGAAATGCGATCCTATTCCATGTCCTTTTTCATGTATGCAGTTACTTTTGTGTTTGTTATTCTCTGCTTTTGCCTTTACTCTTTCTGATGACCTCCCCACTACTTCCAGCAGGAGCAACCTGGCTCGTGTCCTTCCCCAGCTAGTCCTGATCTCACAAGCCCTGAGGTCCCACGGCTTGGTGATCTTACATTTATGTCTCTTAGAAAACATCTCCTGATAGGTACACCAGGGGAGAGTTTTCAGCCATTAAAAATTATGAATTAAATATGTACCAGATGACTTGGAGCAAGTCCCAGGAAGGACTGTTGAGTGATATAGACTGAAAGCAAGATATGGAAAAACACATATTGCCTGATGCCATTTTGTGCATGGAACACCGACGTCCTGAGTGTGTGTGTGTGTGTGTGTGTGTGTGTGTGTGTGTGGGTCAGGGCAGGGTTGGTGATATGGAGGGGAATTGGGCAAGATCCTCTTGCCATTGTGACAGGTTATCTGAGGTGACCGTGGGATGCTGACATGGAAATGAGGGAGAAAAAAGGAGCTAGTACCAAACAAAAAGGAAAAGAAAAGGAGTGAATTTAGAAAAGCATGCATATGATCACCGATCTGTGTGTTTATATAGAATTATGCATATTAGTGAGCATATGCATAAAGAAATACATTTTAAAGGAATTTTCAAACAAAGAATGCAAGTGTCTCCCCCATTAAGAAAGTGCACTTCGTAACAACAATCCAGATTTTTCCAGATAAATTGGGGGAGGACAGAACTTTGAGTGAAATAAGGATGTCCTGCAAAGTATCTTTAAATAGTGGGCTCTTCAGTGGCCAGCCAGGTGGCTGGGGGCCCCAGATCTGGGTCACCTTGGGTAGTGACTTCTCTTCCCAAAGACCTTCTGTGAAATGAAGGGATGATGCCTACAACTCAGGGCTGTTGTGGGAGTTAATGAGATGCAAAAATGCAAAACCCTGGCATTTAGTAAGTTTGCAGAAAGCCAAGTCTTTTTGCTGTTCTGGAGTTTCACCAAAAATGGGTTTGGTTTTTGCCCTACCCTGGTGGTTCAGTTGGCTGCAGCATCATACTGGACACCAAATGGTTGTGATTTTGATTCACAGTCCGAACACAATACTCAGGTTGCAGGTTCAATCCCAGGTTGAGGCGTGTATGGATGGGAAGCAAATGATCAATGTTTCTCTCTCTCTCTCTCTCTCTCTCTCTCTCTCTCTCTCTCTCTCTCTCTCTCTCTCTTTCTCTCTCTCTCTCTCTCTCTTGTTTTTCTCTCTCTCCCTTCTCTCTCAAAACAATAAAAAATATTTAAAAACAAATAAATAAAAATGAATAAGAAAATAAGAGTTAACCTAAAATAATAAAAAATAAAGTAGCAGTTTGGAGTGGGAAGAATCCATAGCAGTTCACTTGAAGCCTCTAGCATTGCCAATGGGAAAATCAAAGTCTGGGTAGGAGGTCTGACCTGTCCAAGGTCACACAGGGGGCAGCACTGAGGCAGACTCCAGCCCCCCTTACACCTATGCACTCTTTCTGCTGTGCCCTCTGACTTCCTTCTTGGTAATCATTGGACTCATTGCCAAACAAGATGTGGAGCTGGAATGGCATTATTGAGGGGATTTTTGGTCCAAGAAATTGCTCTTGGCCCTGAACTTGCTTCTAATTATGGTGGCTTCTTCACTGGGGGACTTTCTCTTAACCCATGAACCCTGCAGCCAAGAGCATGTACACACACACACACACACACACACACACTTCAACTCAGCCAACTGTGAGGGATTTGGGAGCACATTCTATAGCCATGATTCCACTTGGCTTTGGCTGGGATTGTCACTCTGAACCCTGCAACTGCTTCTGACAGTGACATTGGGTGAAACATTCATTCTCTTTGAGGGAGTGAGGGGATCAGCATGGCTAGTGTGGAGTGAGCTTAGAGAAGAGCAGGTGACAGGTTGGGAAGGTCAACAGTGGGAGGAGGATCAGTTCAAGAGGGTCTTGCAGGCCTTTGAAAGGTGGTGATTTTTGCAAAACTTGGGAAGCCATTGGGGGCTTCTGAGCAGAGGAATGGCATTCTTGGGCTTATATCTCCACGGGGTCACTGGGCTGCTGGGTAGAGAACTGACCATGGGGAATGAGAAGCAGGAAAGGGGTGGGGAGGCTGATGTGTCCAGGTGGCAGGCAGTGGTGACTTGGACCAACAGGCAGCCGGGCAGAGAGTGAAGCCTGCCTACTTTTCCAGGTGGAGGTGGGCTGGTTCTGGTTCTATGTTACAGAGCAGCTCATTGGAGCTGGCTGGTGGATCAGATATGGAGTGGGAGGGGAAACATAAAAGGAGAATAAAAAAACAAAGAGGCAGCTGGATGAGTGGAGAGCACTCTGGATGTTAAGATAAACAAGACTCCATCCTCATGCTTTAATGCAGACATTTCTGGCCAAGTATCCTGTCTCTTGGGAAGGAGTCATCTATGGAGAAACAGGGGTCCTGGGAGGGTGTGGGCCGGGCTGGTGTCTACTGAGCTTCCCCTCCTGCTCACAGGTACTTCTTTGACTGTGACACCCTCATCCCCCTGAAGAGGAAGAAGAAGTACTTCAAGGTATTTGAAGTCACCAAGACGACCCAGAGCTTTGCCAGCCTGGTCCAGAGCCTGGTGCCGGTCAAGTACGAGGTCATCGTGACGACGGGCTATGAGCCCGGGGCAGGCACCGACTCCAATGTCTTTGTGACCATCTTTGGGTCGTATGGGGATACGGGCAAGCGGGAGCTGAAGCGGAAAGTGCGCCTCTTAAAGCGAGGCAGCAGCAACCACTTCTTCCTGGAGACTCTAGACCTGGGCGAGCTGCGCAAGGTGCGTTTGGAGCACGACAGCAGCGGCTACTACTCAGGCTGGCTGGTGGAGAAGGTGGAGGTCACCAACACCCGCTCGGGCGTGTCTACCATCTTCAGCTGCGGCCGGTGGCTGGACAAGAAGCGGGGAGATGGGCTCACCTGGCGAGAACTCTTCCCTTCTGTCTGAGGGGCTGGAAGCCCTTCCTCCCAGCTTCTCCCCCAGCTGCTCCCAGCCACACCGTCCTACCCCTCACCTTGGCTTCCAGCAGACTTTCCCCAAAACCTCCTAGACACGTTGGGTGACTTCTCGGGGGAGCCCTGCCCCTCCCCAGTCTCTGGGACCTACAGGAGCCATCAACACGTGTCCCAAGCCATGGCTGCGCGAAAATAACTCTTTGCATTTTCTTTTGAAATAATAGCCGGGGCCAGGCCGAGATTGCTGGGGTATGGATGGGAAACTGGGCTTTACCCAGGGGACAGGAGTGGGGAAGAAGATGGTGTATTTTAATAAAAAACTAATTAACACTCCCCCCTCCCCGAAAAGCTGGGCTAATTAAATTATTACCAACCACACCCCACAAAAATGGATTCTTTTCCAAGTTTCAATAAACCTGGTGCAAATGGCTAAAACAGTCAGTGCTGGAGACCGATCATTGTCACTAATCTATATAAATAAAAATGTAAATGTTCATTTGTTCAAAGTTTGAAATCTCTGAAAGTTCTTCACTTTTGGATTGCTTTGAAACTTTGACTCAACATTGCATTCAAATATGCACATGTTTTTATATACCTAGACTAGAGGCCTGATGCACAAAAATTTGTGCACTCAGGGGGGGTCCCTCAGCCCAGCCTGTGCCCTCTCACAGTCTGGGAACCCTCGGGGGATGTCTACCTGCTGGCTTAGGCCTGCTCCCCAGGTGATCTGGCCTAAGTTAGCAGTCAGACATCCTTCTGGCAGCCCAGGAGCCCTTAGGGAATGTCCACTTGCCAGTGGGGAGCAGGCCTAAGCTACAATCAGACAACCTTAGCACTGCTGAGGAGGCAAGAGAGGCTTCCGCCACCACCGCTGTGCTGGCAGCCATCAGCCTGGCTTGTGGCTGAGCAGAGATCCCCCTGTGGGAGACCACTGACCACTAGGAGCAGCTCCTACATTGAGTGTCTGCCCCCTGGTGGTCAGTGTGTGTCATAGTGATCAGTCATTCCCAGTCGTTGTGCTGTTAGGGTCAATTTGCATATTATCCTTTTATTATATAGGATAGAGGCCTGATGCATGGGTGGGGACCAGCTGGTTTGCCCTGAAGGGTGTCCCAGATCAGGGTGGGGGTTTTGCTGGGGTGCCTGGCCAGCCTGAGTGAGGGGCTGATGGCCATTCTCAGGCTTGCCACGGCCTCGGACTGGAAGCAGGTATCTGGGATTTATTTATCTTCTATAATTGAAACTTTGTAGCCTTGAACGGAGCCCAGGGCTGGCAGGGCAGGTGGGACCCTCACTCCATGGGGGTGTGGCCAGCCTGGGTGAGGGGCTGAGTGCCATTTTCAGGCTTGTCACATCCTTCCACTGACCCAAGCTCCCAGCCTCTCATTTTTTTTCTTTTTTTCTCTTTCTGGGATTTATTTATCTTCTATAATTGAAACTTTATAGCCTTCAGTGGAGCCCAGATCTGCTGGAAGCCTGGATTGCCTCTGGCAATCCAGGTTCCCAGCCCCTCCTTGAGTGGAGGCCACAGCCACTGGAAGCAGGTATCTGGGATTTATTTATCTTCTATAATTGAAACTTTGTAGCCTTGAGCAGAGCTCAGGGCCACCAGGGCAGGCAGAAAGCTTGGCTTCCTCCATTGCTGGGGGCAACCCAAGCCTCCTGCTTGCTCCAGATCCATGGCCACTGCCATCTTAGTTGGGTTAATTTGCATACTCGCTCCTGATTGGCTGGTGGAACGTGGCTTGTGGGCATGGCTTGAGCGTAGCAGAGAGATGGTCAATTTGCATGTTTCTCTTTTATTATATAGAATTATATAGATTGTCATACCTGTGACAGGTAAAAAACATGCTTTTTAAAAAAAACAGTGCCATCTGTTGGACGTAAAAGCAACACATGCTATACACACATCCAAATAATGCCTTGCAGAAGATCAAACGTAGGTCCTACTGGCTGAGCAGAAGCAGTGCGATGAGTAATTGCAAATCAAACTGAGGAAGAACTGGTATCAGTGAATGAGCAAAACAGACAAAGAATGGCTCAAATACGTGCTGAGGAAGCAGCAGAGTGATGTGCAGCCAGACTTGAAGATGCACAGTTGGGACATGGTGATCGCGTCCTTCAGCTTCAGATCTGCTTCGTTCTCAACAGAATGAATATGACAGGCTGAGAGTGGCTGAAAGACGTCAACAAGAAATGGCAGATCAGTGTCAAACACGGTTCCGTGCTCAGCAATCACGTGATTACAATCCCCTTGCATTCTGGTACAACCCAGCTGATGATTATAGTTTGAGCTGGCATGTTCTCATTGGAACTATGACTGAAGTGTGTCCTTATTACAAGGCTCTGAAATTTAATGGAGAAATGAAAGGAATGTGTTGTGTCACTGGAAAAATTAAACTGCCTCAACTTGGAGAACTGCCAGAGCCATTAAAAACTTTGCTTGCCGGATATACCTCCGAATCAAAGCATTTCCTATTGTTACATCCAGATGTTGTGCTCCCAAAAGACCACTTAGGGAGCCCCGAGACCATTGCAAAAAAACATGAGAGCCTTTATTCGAGTTAACTCAGGCTTCATCCCACACACGCTCATCGATGCAGTGACAGGGCGGGGAGGAAGCACGAGTTTCAGGAAAACAAAGGATTTATAGGGCCAGAAGTAGTGGGTGGGGTAACGTGTGTGGCCCCTGTTGATTGGTCGAGGGAAGGGCCAGGGTTTGGTTGCACAGGGGGCAGGATGCAGTCAGCCTAATTTGGCCTCTGCATCCCTATTGGCCGGTTTGAGTCAGTCTTGCACCGCCCTTTCATTATCTAACATCAGGAAAGACAAGTCATGTTTCCAAATGACATCGTTCGACACAGAAATCATAATAGCTCAATTCATGCCAACTTTCAAAGTGAAAGGACAAATTTATCATAAAGCCGGCTCCCTGCTTCCGTTCCCAGATGGTCAACATAAATTCCTACAAATGTATTTCATTGGTGATGGCAATGATGAATTGAATGCACGCTGAGGAATTTCTACCGGCATAAAAAGGTCCATCGTTTCCCAACTACAAGAGCTTCTTCACGAAAAAAACAATTTAGTGCATTTGTTCAAAACAGCAATTGACATGATGCCATCTGATACACACAAGATTATTATTCATACTGACAAAACGCCTACTGGAGAACATGTGTGGAGATTCAATGCTCCAACTACAGACGAAGTGGCAATTGTTATAGTCGGAGATCAATTCCAACCTAGAGATAATTGTTCTTCATCGGAGAAACAATCAATTGACAAAAGTTGCAGAAACTCATCGATGCTACGATGCCCTGCAATATCCAATCATTTTTTGGGATGGTGCCAATGGCTATCACTTCAACGTTAAGATGATAAATCCAGTCAGTGGTGAAGAAACAAATATGAAATGCAGCGCAATGAATATTATTCATACCGATTAATGATTCGAGAGAATGAAGACAATCACATTTTGAAGTGCCGTCAATTGTTTCACCAATACATCGTAGATATGTATGCAAAAATCGACACAGAACGTTTGATATTCATCTGTTTGAATCAGACCAAGCTTCGCTCTGAAGAATACATTCATTTGTGAGATGCAGTTGTAAATGACGGTAATACAACTAACGTTGGAAGACTAACGATTTTGCCATCTTCATATACAGGCAGTCCACGTCATATGCATGAGTACACTCAAGATGCAATTGTGTATGTTTGTCACTACGGGCGTCCAGACCTATTCATTACATTCACATGCAATCCAGCTTGGGACGATATACAACAGCTCTTACTTTCTGGGCAATCACCACTGGATAGGCATGACATCACAGCACATGTTTTCAGACAGAAGCTGAAATTGCTGGTGGATTTCACGGTAAAACATGAAGTGTTTGGGTCTGTGCAATGCTGGATGTACTCAGTGGAATGGCAAAGGAGAGGATTGCCACATGCACATACACTAATCTGGCTCTATAACAAAATCACTTCAAATGAAATCAACGATGTAATATGTGCTGAAATACCAGATGACGACATTGATAAGGATTTACATGGACCAATTCGATTGGCGTTTGCAATCACCATCAACAAAGCTCAGGGCCAATCTTTAGAATTGTGCAGTTTAGATCTACACATGGATTGCTTCTCACATGGACAATTGTATGTTGCATGTTCTAGAGTTGGCAAACCAGACAATCTCTATATCTGCACAGAATAGGAAAACAAAAAATATTGTATACCCACAAGCATTGTGTAACTAAACATATTAGAAACGTGTGCTTTCTCTTTCCTTTCTTTTCCATTTAACCAGACTGAGCCACAGCAATGTATGGCCGGTTACAGCTAGTAGAGAAATGTGCTGGAAGACTGGTTAACTTTAATATCTCTGAATGGTTGGAGCTATTCACTAATTGTTTAATTGAGACATTGGTAGTTAAAGCAACCTCCACCTGTTAATCATATATAAATTCTTGCTGCCTGTCTATTGTTGGAATTTCCTGCTTAAAAGATATGGGTGTTTTCCCATAGCATCAATAAAAGCTTTGAGCAAGGCCAGAGCAGTAGGCAGTCTTTCCCACTAGAGGTAGGCTCCCCACTTGGCCCCCCAATTTTCAAATTAATTCCTTCTAGTCTCTCTCTTCATTTTGTGTGTGGCCTTCTCCAGAACCTGAACCCTGAACGGGAACCCTGAGCCATGCGGGATGTGAAAGGGGCTCTTGCATGTCAGGAGGAAGTATTTTTCCCGGTGGGCTGGGGCTGGAGGTGGGGGGCGATTTATGAGCCTGTGAAAGGTACGTGATTCTTTCCATCACTTCCCAGAGAACCATTGCCAAGTGCTCACTGGCTGCCCGGGGCTGTGATAGCACAGCTGAGGCCTGAGCAGAAGGAGATGGAGGTAGGAGCCTGGAACAGCCAGTCGCTGCTGCATTCCACAGGGAGGAAAATGGGAGGGGCCTCGGGTTATTTAGCACCTATTGCCTGGGGCTCTGTGTGGGCAATGTGGACTAAGAGCTGCCCTCCAAGAGGCTGTGACCTTGAAGAGGCAGCAGGAGAACTGCACACTCATGTACACGTGCTTCCTCCCCTGACACACACTCCCTGACTGACAGTCACAAAGGGGCCGGACATCACACAGCAAGAGTGCAGGGTAACTGAGTGCCCCACTTTTGATTTTCCTACCGTCTGATAGGAGGGCATCCCGGTAAGCATTTTTGCTGCCCTGCTGTGTCCCCTGTGCCCTCCCCAACACAGGTGTAAATTCTTAGCAAGGCTAACTGGCTCTGAGGCAGGTTCTGAGAAGTCTAGGGGCTCTGGAGAGCAGCCAGAGTTGAAAGCACAGGCCCCAGCTGCATCTCTCACCTGCTGGGAGAGCTTGGGCCCATTATGGCCTCTCTCAGGCCTCAGTTTCCTCATGTGTGAAATGGGGAGAATGATAGCATGTACCTGGTAGGCTATTATGAGGGCTAAATGAGTTAATATGCAGGTTTAACCCAGCACTTGCACTGAGGAATGAGTGTGTCCATAGTGTTAAATAAGCAGGACTTCCAGAGGGCTGTGCTGGGCTAGGGAGAAGTAGCTTTTAAACAGCTTTATTGTACCTTTTTTCTGTGAGGTGGTTCCTCCTCTGTCCCTGGATGAAAACTCAAGCAAGCCTCACAACTCTTCTGGACTCTCTTTGGTCGTAAAAAGTCCACCAACCACTGTAAGTCACACAGTCCATCTCAGTTCTGTCATTTGAATCCCTGGCTCCAATATAAATTCCAAAATGTCACATGTAGACCCCTGGGTGCACTATGGGCGGTGTCTCTTTCTGGACTGGCAGGTGTTTGGACCCTTCCTCTCACTTCCCTTGGGTGGGTTCTTTCTCAGTCCTGTCCCCCCTCCA
>PVJC01054100.1:0-10610 GCA_004026665.1 Murina feae | reverse complement strand
CAGGCGAGGCCTTGAGTTTGGATTTTTTCTGAGAACATTGGGGAACATTCCATGAACACTGCTTACCTCTAATAGTGAGATGGTTTGCTGGTCAAGGATCTCAAAGAGAATGCAGCAGCCTTAACATTCTTTGGGGAAAATTGTGAGATAATATATGCACATAGATAATAGTGTGGTGAAGGCCCGGGGTGGGAGAATGCAGCAGACTAGAAGAAGTCAGTGGGGAAAAAAGGGTATAACTTTCAACAATAAAGATTTAAAAAATTTTAATGTGAGATGAAATTCTTACAAGTAATTTGGAGCATAAGGTATTCCCCTAAGTTCAGTCAGGTCAGCCAAGGCACAAACTGGGATGGGGAAAAATCAGAGTGATGAAAAATTAACAAGCAATTGAATCACATATCATTTTATTATTTTAATATGATCATAATCACATGGTTCTTACATATAGATATGGACCAATTCTCTTGTTTTACAAGAGAAGAAACTAAGGCCCAGAAATGGACTTTGGAGCTTCCTTTGCCCAGTCACTCAAATGGAAAAATCGATGTCCATGTGTTCAGAACCTCACCACCCTGTCACTGAGGGTGGTGGGTCTGGAAATCTTGGCTTCCAAAGTACAAAACGAGTTTCAATTTTTCCCTCTTTAAGTCTTACTAGTCTTGGTCTTATTCCACAATCAAGTGGCTTCAGAGAGTTTTAAGGCACAGGTTAATAAAAGTTATTTCCTCCTCTTGTACGTATTTCCAGGTCTTAACCCCTCGTGTCTCTGACAACCTATTCTGTATAAACCCTGCTGGCTATCTGACCCTCAACTCCAGGGATTTTGAAGTGCAGAGTATGATTATAAATTTGCTTTTCATCCTGAGGCTCCTGGTAATGGATTCTGACCTCTTTCAAGTGAAGCTGGAGAAGTTGCTGCTTTGAGATTGAATTAAGTTATTAAAAAAGGTTGGCACCTCCAGAGCCAGTCAGCGACTGCCTTTGCTATTCTGATGGCTTTGCACTTGGGGTTGATTGCACTCCTGCTATGTGGGAGCCTTCTGACCTGGGTGTGGTTTCATTTAGCTGACCGCAGATAAAATCCTCAGCCTCTCTCGGCCACTCCGTCTCTTCAGCTGATGCCTAAGGCCCTTGCATTTCCAACATTCTACATGTCCAAGACAAATCAAAAATAAGTATGGAACCTCGGCAGACAGTGGCTTTTAACACCTGACTTTGTAGAGTAGGAAGGATGGGAGGAAGGAAGGAAAGAAGGGAGAGAAGAAATCATTAGTGAACAAACTAAGGAAGGAAAAGAGGGGAAAAGCTATGCTTTTCAAACCTCTCTGCAGCCTTCATAGAAATATATTGGGCTTTAGTTGTGAATAAGTTATTGCTTATTTAACTATCCAAACACAGCCAGTGGCGTATACCTGGGCATCCTTTGCAGACCTGACTCTAGAGATGGAGAATGGCTTGTGCGTCAGCAACTTCTGTTTACAAAAACAAATAGAAGCTTCAAGAAAAAATTGTCAGAGAAGAGTGATTTTTTTGTCTTAAATTTGAAATACTTTATATTGCAAGGATTTTGTGAACGGTTGGCATTTATGAAAAGCGCTTAGCCCAGAGCTTAGCACTTAGCAAATGCTCAGTAAATTATAATGTTGTAATTCATACTATTGGTCAAGGCATCAGAAAGCCTGAAATCTAGACCTCTGATTAGCTATGGTTTAAGCAAGTTGTCTCTGCCTCCCTGAGTCTATTTTTTTAATTTGTAAAGGGAATGAATTGGGTGGAATTAGGTAGCATGTGGGCTGTATATGGGCTGTTCCAGTTAGCATTCTCCGAGTCTGTTTCTAATGTGTTAGTGCCTCCAGGTTTGAGTTGAACACTAATATCATTATAATGGAAGGAATTTCTCACATCATATTATAAAGCACTCACATAACTTCACAGAAGACTTCTCCTTCCTTCCATAATTTGGTAGATTTTGGAGCATTAAAATTAAAGAGAAGTAAGTGGGATTAACAATACCTAAAGGGCTAATTGTGGGGGGCGAATTTTGAGCAAATAATGAAAATGTAAATTCTCTTTTAAAATGCCAACTTAGAGAGTTTGTTCCTAATACTGTGTTGTGATATGGGGAGGACTGTCAAAGTTTGTCCAAGCTTTGCTGATGCCTGAGCCAATCACAAAGTCCGCGGAAGGCTCACGATTTCCTAAAACTGGATCTCACACAGCCTGGGAGACTGTCGTTTCTCTGAGGGTTTCTCTTCAAGTACAATTGTTTTTACCTTCCCAAACTGAGTCAACACATCTGTTCTCACCTGTCTTAAAAGCTTCATCCACTCAACAATTGTCCAAAAGGAAGGGGTGGGGGGAGCTATTGTGCAATTAAAAATTTTGGCAAATCTTATGAAAACACATTCTTAAAACATCTCTCATTTCTGAGAAACAAAGTAAAATGTATGAATTGTTTTTTGTCTCATGACTAACAAAATGATTCATTGCTACAATGAGGTATTTTGCCCATATCTACATAAAGCAAGTACAAACATTCAATTGAAAAAAATAAAAATAATTCAATTGGAAAAATAAACTTTGAGTACCTTCTCTCTAAGAGGCATTGAACTTGGCCTCCAAAAACGAGGCAGGCTGTCAAGTGCAATTTTAAGCTATTGGGGTGTTAGTTGTAGCTTCTATGAGCTGGGAAGTTTCTTTACACCTACTAATCTGTGCTTTCAATATAGTAGCTATTAACCACATGTGGCAATTGAGCACTTGAAATGTGACTCGTCAAATTGAGTTGTGTGTGAATGTAACATGTACATTGGGTTTAGAAGATTTAGAACAAAAAGAGAATGTAAAATGTCTCATTAATAATTTTACATTGATTATATATTGACATGATACTATTTCAACTCTATTGGGTTAAAATATATTACTGAATTAAACTTATCTATTTCTTTTCACTTTTTTAATGTAGCTGTTAGAAAATCTAAAATTTCGTATGTATCTTGCATTTATGATCCACATTATATTGTTTTGACTTTGACACTTGGCTTCTTATTTATTCTAGGGCTGAGGATCCACCTAACAATTCTGTCAGAAACACCTTAATTTTATTTTAAGAAATATTCTGTCTCATCATAGTGTGGTATTGTAGGTTTGTAACTAGAAATAAACCAAAGGTACATCTGGAATAATGAATATTTATTTAAATGAAAAGATGTTCATGTTAAACTCAGTGTGGAGGAGGAGTAAAAACACATTTAAGATAAAATACAACAAATTCTTACAAGTTTTATAATACTCACTGTTGGTGCTGATGAGGGGAAACAGGCATTTTAATATATGAGGGAGTACAGGCCCTTTGGAGGGCAACTTAGCAATAGCTATCAAAATTTAAAATGTACATACCCTTCGATCTGGGATTTCCATTTTAGGAATTTACCCAATAGTTATACTGGAACAGTTATGCAAAGACGTATCATAAAGATTTTTATGACAGCAAAAGACTGCAAGGGATCTAAAGTTTCATAAATAGGGAACTGGCTAAAATATGTGATACATTCATATATTGAAATACTACACTGCCAAGAAAAATGATGGTGATGGTCTCAAGAGCAGCAGCAGTAGAAATAGCAGCAGCAGCAAACAGTAGTACTAAGAATTACATTTAAAAATTACAAAGGAAAAAGCACAGTGTAGGAATTACTCAGAATTATCTGAGATTATGTTTTCTGCCATTAAATGAAATGAAAGCTTAAAATAATCATTACATTGAATTATAGAAGAAAAAACAAATTATTCTTGATCATATGGATATCTCCTTGGACAAAACTATAATAAACAAAGGCATCTTAAAAGACCGTGCTCTGAAAGGTAAGGCCTGATGCGAAGCCACAAGAACAAATGGTTTCTCCAGAAGCTATGTTTTTAGATCTTTTTTTTGTTGTTTCAGTCATTAAAAATCCAAAATAAATAAATAATAATGACAATAACAAGCATTTAGTTTGTCCAAGGAGATATCCACAGAGCACCTTGTGGGCATGAGGTGACTGTAGTTGTAGACTTTCACAAAAGACTTGACCTTCGACCTCTTGGCAATTTTCTTCTTGCCCATGGCGGCTGTCAATTCCAGCCACCAGAGCATAACTGTACTGGGGGTCTGAGGTGCCATCATTGATGTTCTTCATGATGATCATTTTGTGTCTGGAGTAGTGTCCAGCCTGGTCCAGACCACCTTCCCAGGTTTCATAAACTTGCCCATTTCAACAGCAGAATCGTTATTGTCATTATTAATCATAGTAATCCAAGTTAAAAGAGATGTAAACTAAGCCAAGGAAATGGAGGGGAGAGGCGGGGGGGAGGGGGGAGAAACAAGCTATGCAATAGCTATGGAAGAAGGAGAACTGACAGGCCTTGAAGCCTGAAAGGGGGCAGGAGATGGTAAGCTGGAGAAAGCCCCAGGTGATTTCCAGGCTGGGTTAGAGGAGCCAGATGGATGATGGAGCCCATCTCTGAGACAGGAAATTCAGGAGGAACCGCTTTGAGGAAAAGATAAATTTAATTTGAGGCACTAGAAATTTAACAAGACCTGTGATCTCCAAATATGTCCACTAGGTAATTGGATCCATCCCTCCAGAATTCAGTGGGAAAGGATTGGCTTAGAGCAGTAATTTTCAACCTTTTTTTTTTTTATCTCACAGCACATATAAACTAATTACTAACATTCTATGGCACACACAAAAAAATGTATTTTTTGTTGATCTGACAAAAAAAATGGTATCATTTTGATTCATTCAAACCTTTTGTGAAGTCATTCTTCATTCTCTTCACCTGGAAGTCCATTCCTCCCCTCATCTACCTCCCTTGATTCCAGCTCCCTAACAAAGATGTTCTTGAATGTTTCTCCATGAAACAGTTTCTGATCCCTTCAACTGGTTAGCATTTCTTTCTCTGAAGCTTCATTTATGGCACTGGTAGGATACAAGTCCTTTTCTGTCTATACTGTAATTACATATGTATGTAGCTCATCACCTCTACTGAGTCATGAGCTTCCTGAGATTGGGCACTAGGTTATTCAACTTTATATCAACTTGGTCCCAAGGCCCCTTCTCTTTCTCCTCTGTCCTCTCTCCTTATATAATCTCACGAGCTATAACTTCATTCACCATCCAAAGGCTGATGCCTGCAGTCCAGACCTTTCCTTTGAGTGTCAGACCTCTACTCACACTTGCCTATGTGACATACTATATGGATGTCTCAAGTTTCCTCACACTCAACGTGTTCAGTGGAAACTCACCGTTAATGACCCCCACCCAACTTAGGCCTCCTCTAAGTTTCCTTTTTTGGTAAATGCTACCATCACAACCCCATCTGACCCCACCTCCGCCAATCAGCCATCCAATCTATAAGCCATAATCTAGTAGTCCTGCTTGCACTCTCTCACCCATCAACCTCTGTGTCTAATCCATCACCAGGATTTACTGATTTTACCTTCTAGATCTTATTCAAACTCCACAACTTGCTTCCATCTCCACTGCCCCACCCCCGGAATCCAGACTATCATCATCTCTTACCTTGCATTCTATTTAGTATTCCAACTAGGCTCCCCACAGCAACTCAAGCCTCATATCTCCTATGCAGTCTATGAATCCCTTGCATTCTTAATTATTCTTACATAGTCTTCTGACTTCCTAGTTCTTAGCTACAGCTGAATTGGCCACATGCATATTTTGCATTTTTAGAACTAGCTAAAGTTTGTGTGAATGTGGAGGAGAGGGTGACATGATACAGCAGTGACTTAAGAAGACTTCTCTGGTTTCCCATTTAGGGGTCACTAGAGAGGACAGATGCTGGAGGCAGGGAGAACCCAGGATAGAATGGTATTTGGGTTTTTAAACTCAAATATGGCCACGTCATTACTTAAGATTTAGGATCTTCAACGACCTTCCAGTGTTTTAGGATGAAGACCCAAACCCTTAACATAAACTGACTACAGGTCTCTACAGCATCTGGCCCATTTATCTCGCCAACCTAATTTTGTGCTAGTCTTTATTCTCAGTATTTTAGTCACAGGTGACTACTTTCAGTTCCTCAAAAGTGCCATGCTCTCTACAGCTCTGGGGCCTTTACACACGCTGTTTCTTTTGCTCACTCCATCTATCCCCTTTGCCTCATAAATTCCTGTTCATCTTGGCCAGCTGGCTTGGTTCAGTGGTAGAGCATCAATTTATGAATCAGGATGTCATGGTTCAATTCCCGGTCAGGGTACATGCCCAGGTTGCGGGCTCAATCCCCAGTGTGGGGTATGCAGGAGACAGCTGATCAATGATTCTCTCTCCTCATTGATATTTCTATCTCTCGTTCTCTCTCCTTTCTTCTCTGAAATAAATAAAAATATATTGTTTAATAAATTCCTGTTCATCCTTCTAATCTCAGCTCAGAAATCAGCTCCTCAGACAAACCTCCCCAGACCGGATGTTTGTTTTCTTTTTTCATTTTTATGTTCACATTCTTCCCTATATTTTTCACTGTATTTGTATTGTGTTATAATTCTATACTTCCATTGTTATTTGAGGGCAGAAATCATGCCTGTTTTGCTCACCATTTTATCTCCAGCACATAGATAGCATAGGAGCTATTCAATAAAATCTGTTTTACTAGTAAAAGGGAAGGAAGAAGCAAAACAAATACGGAAAAAAGGGATGAAGGAAGGAAGATGGGAAGGAAGGAAGGAGGAAGGGAGGGAGAGAAAGAGGGAGGGAGAGAGGGTGCAAAGAAGAGAAAAAGGGAAGGAAAAGATTCAAGCAATCACTGACAAGATATGAATAGACCAAAGTTCAGCAAAATATATTTATGGCCTGGTACATTTGATTGCCAGTTTCTTCAGAATATGTAAAGTTTTTCTTAAAGCCTAATATTCTTATGTTTTTCTTTATTTTACATTTGTTAGGACTTCACTTGGCTGAAAGTAACTGACCACAGAGCTTCACCAAACGGAGGTGTTTTTTTCTCTCAAGACAGAATTTTAAGGTAAGGCTGAGGCAGCTGTTTAAGGTAGTCAACAAGATCCCAGGCTCCTTCTAACTTCTATCTCTGCCACGCTTAGTGCTTAACTTTCTTCCTCAGAATTGAAAAGCTGGGCTGCCACCCCTCCAACATGGTATCAATACTCCAGGCAAAGAGAAAGAAAAGAGTAAAGGGCAGAATGCATGTGCCAATTGGACTCATCCCTTTTTTTAAATCAAGAAAACAATGGTTTTCCTGAAAGCCCCACATGGGAAACATCTATATCTCTTTGGTTAGATCTGGGTTGTGGCCACTCTCACTTCCAGGGAAGCTAGAAAGGTGTGTGCTCTTAAATGGGCACACTGCTGCCCTCCACACAACTGGAGCTCTGTTCATGAGAAATACATGAGGTTGGAGGTCAGGAGGTCAACCAGGAGTGTCTGCCACAATACTGCCCAAACAACCAGATCAGCTAGCTGGATTCCAGGGTTCTGACTCAATCTCAGAAGCTGGGTGGAAGTGACCTATTTCAAGTTGGAATTTTGAACAGACAGATTCAGGCTTTGCTTACACAGTGCTAAGTCATGTGGATGAAAAGTGAAAAATTCCATCAAATACATGGTTGTTTTATATACATAATATTAAATATACCTGCTTAAAACAGATATTGGGAGAATCTTTCCTCCTTGAAATGTTATTCTTATCACTTGTGTTTACTTAATTTTAAATATCAACCTCAAAATTTGAGCCTGCAATTAAAGCTTTTTGCCATTTGGTGATGCTCTTTCAACCATGTGGTTTTATTCACATTCTCATACATATATTTGTTCAACTACCAAAGAAGCAAATGATACTCTCCACACATCCATTGCATAAAAAATGTAGAATGAGCATGTAGCCAATTCCGTAGAAGCTAAGAACTAGAAAATTAGGTGACAATCCTATATAATAAAAGGCTAATATGCAAATTGTCCCCTTGACTGGGAGTTCGACCAACTGGGAGTTTGACAGTTTTATCAAGGAGTGGGGACAACTGGCCAACTGCCTGTGGCCCTTCCCCCTGACCAGCCCGCCCCTAATCGCCCACCCATTGGGGGTGGGGCTGGCCCACCAACTCCTCTCAGTTCCTCCCCTCAGTCAGCCCACTCCGATTGGTCTTGATCAGGACGGGCCAGCCAGACCCCAGCAGTGCACGAATTTGTGCACCGGGCCTCTACTGTAAGAATAATTAAGAATGCAAGGGATTAACACAGTAATTGATCCCATTCTAGACTCAATTTAGAATGAGGAAAGCAGAGTGGTTTGTGGGGAGAAGTTTCCTCAATAAGAAAATGACAAGTTTGATAGCTCAGAGGCAAGACAGATGAAATATAAAACATATGTAACAAAACTATAGCAAATGGGACATGCCTACTATGTGGAGGAATCTGTTTTACAACTAATATAATTATCTAATTAGTTCAGTTCAACAAAAATTTATTGACCATCATCTATGTGCCAGACATGCTGGAAAAGATTGGTAGTCTTCCTTGCCCTGCAGGGGAGGAGAAAAAAATATTATTGCTAGAAGGAACTCTGGAGGGCATATATTCTACTTTCTCATTTTAAAGATAAGAATATTAAGGTCCAGAAAAATTAAATGTCATTGCCATTGCCATTGGTTTGTTAACAGAAATCCATGGGGGAGATCCAGTTCCTTCAGAGTCTTGAATGCGTTGATCACCCAAACAAAATCCGAAAGACCTGAAGAGAACCCATCACTTTGCCATGGCAGTTCTCACTTTCAGAGGGGTGGGCTTCTGTTTATTTTTTACAACTGACTGACCATGTGCAAAAAGATGCCCTTCAAAAATTATCTCCGATTCTCAAACTTGCGATATTATTTTTCTTCACCATCGTCAAGCATATATCAGCTGAAACATAGCTGAATATTTTTCTCCATGAAGCCTGGGGGGATCTACCCAATGCCGATCACTCTGCCACCCCTTTCTTACCTATACCTCTTCCTCTGGCCTTCCCCGCCACTGCACACGAGCACAACCATGCACATCCACCAGGTTTATCTACACTGGTTAATTAATGGTTTCAAGGTGCTCTGATGTCATTTCAGAGGCTATATCTCTCAATTACCTTTGTAAACTCTGGGAAAAACAAAGGCAGTACTTCTCAGGAGCTAAAGGTTTGGCATGAGAAGAACCTGGATTGCAACGGGAACTGCCACTTATTCTGTGACCTTGGAAAATAATTAAGCATTATTGAACCTCAGGCTCTTTGTGTATGTAATGAACGAACGATACTTGCTTTATAAGGGTGATGCAAGGATTTAATGAGGTAATGCACAAAGCACCAAATGGTGTAAAGTTACACATTGGAATAAAATCAGGGATCAGTACCTGTTTATTATCACTTTTATATTTGTTCCCATTCTTCCTTCTCTCCAAGAATGCCTAATCTGTGGCAATAGCCAGACCTGCATTCACTTTCTAGTTCTTCCGCTGACCAGCTATGCAACCTTGAGCAACTCGAATTATCTTGCTGAGCCTCCTGGAGCAAAGCCTGAACTGTGGGCCACACCCAGCATCTATTGAGTGAGTAAATAAAGTTTCCTTATGAGTAACACCAGGATAATAAATCCAACCGCACCTGAACGTTACAGGAGTTAAATGAAATCATGTAAGCAAGGTACCTGTTAGGTTTCCATTCTTTGGCTTAACTGATAAACTGGTTATCTAGGAAGGGAATGGATTTATTGAATGTTAGACCAAGAATCTTTAATTCATGTGATATCCTTACTTGTATATCTTTATTTCCCTCAAGAGCTCTTAGAAGAGGGGGCAGTGAGGATGCATAACTCCCTCTTCTCCATCTCAGTTCTAGATCAACTGAGAAAGAAGACCAATAATCAATAGGGGCCAAAGTATCCCCTTTATGAAGCTGATTTGGAGACTGTGGCTTAGATGGAGCAAGAAGTCTCCATACCAAACCCTATATATAGGCAGACTTATATACTCTGGATCACTGTATCACCAAAGGTCTGCCCACCCCCACCCACATGGCAGCCCTACCCCTGGAGGAACAGATTAAAAATGTGCCATCTCTGTAGGCAGTTTCCATCCTAAGGAGGGAATGAGAAAAAGAAGAAAGGACATACAGGTCCCTTTTCTCTTCCACTCAGGTAATTTATTCAATCTTCCTAGAAGAGGAGTAAAGGTGGGACAGAAGCCAAGAGCATTCTGGTGGGAAACCTATTATCTACTCTAATAAAAGAGTAATATGCAAATTAACCATCTCTCTTGGATGCCTGGGCCACGCCCACCAGCCAATCAGAGCGGCTGTATGCAAATTAACCCAGCCAAGATGGCGGCTGGCAGCCACAGAGCTAGAGCAAACAGCAGGCTTCTGTTGCAACTGCCTGCCTAGGCTGGCTGAGCCTCTGCTCATGGTAACAATGTTTCAATTATAGAAGCCATGGAGCTGAAACAAACAGGAAGCTTCCTTACCTACATAGGCCTTGGATCAAAGCAACAGTGTTTCAATTATAGAAGATAAATAAACCCCAGAAACCTGATTCCAGCCAGCCTCATTGGGACCTTGGGTCAATGGGAGCTGTG
>PVJC01054099.1:0-10616 GCA_004026665.1 Murina feae | reverse complement strand
GTTCAGAATTGAGGGTCGGATAAAGAGCTTCACAGACAAGAAAAAGCTAAAAGAGTTCATCACCACCCAACCAGTATTGTATGAAATGCTGAAAGGTATCCTTTGAGAATGAGGAAGAAGAAAAAGGAAAGTAAAAATTATGAACAACAAATATATATCAACGAGTGAATCTAAGAATCAAGTGAATAAAAAATCTGATAAACAGAATAAACTGGTGAATAGAATAGAATCAGAGGCATAGAAAGGGAGTGGACTGACAATTTTCGGGGATTAAGGGTGTTGGGGGTGTGTGAAGAGACTGGACAATAATTGTACACCTATGGATGAGGACAGTGGGGGGGCAAGGACAGAGGTTGGGGTGGGAAATGGGAGGAGGGGAGCTATGGGGGGAAAAAGAGGAACAACTGTAATAATCTGAACAATAAAGATAAAAAATAAAATAAAATAAAATAAAGGTTTAGTTCTCCCCCCCCACCCCCTCCCCCTCTACCCGCCACCCCGTAACTCCAGATTTGGGAATTTGAGGATCTTACCTCATTACTGGAGCTTTTAGACTAAAGAGTACTTAAAAACACAATTAACATTCCAATGTGATACATACTTTCCCATTTAATACCTGTCTCCAACGCAGAAATTCATAGGACCCATAACTAGTGAAAAAAAATGGGACAACGTTCCTGTTGAGAACAATCTTTCTGAACCAATATCTCTCATAATTTTAATCTGTATCTAAAATATCAAAGAAAACACACAAACACAAAAAGCAAAGCACAACTTTTACAAGTGGAGGAAAGAATGACACCGGGGTTGAATAAATCTAAGAGAGAGAATTTTATGACCTCAAACAAGTAACCCTCGAAGGGATGAGCGCGAACGGGTCGGAGCTAGTCCACACAAGCAGCAGGACTGGGAGGGAGGGGACAGGAAAGGGAGGGACCCCAGGAAAAGACATTCCTGCCTAAAGTCAGCCTGTCCACACCAAGAGTTTCCGGGTTCAAAGCGACCCAACAGGATTATCTCTGGGATCACTACGTAAAAAGAAAAATGCTATAGAATTATGCCGCCAGATACTTCAAAGGAATTCCCACTTCCCCCAAACTTTCAGCAAGTGTACCAGCTTTTCAAAAAGAAAAGAAAGAAATGGAGGGGCAATTTAGGTTTGAGACTATTTGCATTGTTAGGTCCTTTCTTCTGTTCTAATTTAAAAAAAAAAGCAATCCACGTTGTTTCCCCAAAGTGCCTCTTAATTACACCAGTTACCAAAGTGAACCCATGAAAAGGCCTGTCTTTTCAGTCACTGGTAACAAGTAAAACGCGCAGGCCTTTCTTTAACTAGTTGGGTATAAAGTTAAAGTATCTTTCTGCGTTTAAATATTTAGGATGGACATTGGGGAAGAACATATTGGGGTCTCTCCAAGAAAAGTTTAATTTGGGGGCACATACACAAAGGTTGTAAATGTCGAAAGATTTTCCATCAAAATTCATATGAAAGCTTTGATAACCAGTGATCAAACTTAAAACATTCATTAGCATGCATTCACATGATCAAGACTGAGATGGCGGAAAATTAAGAAAAAGGAGTGAAGGAGGGCCTTGCTCTGAAGTGGTGCAGAGGACGGATGGCCCATGTAGAGGTCTGCAACGGTGCTGAATAGGATGTGCGTGAAGGTGAAGGAGAGAACACAGGCTAACTAACCCCTCCTGCCTTCCCGCCCCAACTCCCAGCTCGGCTCCACTGCTACCCTAGTTTGATGGACAAAGATGGCAAAATGTGATGAAAAAACTAGTAAAGTTATTAGACATGTTAGTGGAATAAAACATAACTACCAAGGTGTTTTTTCTCATGTTTCTCATTTTTTTTTTTTTCATCAAAAATCCCATGGCAGCATTCTTTTGTTCCTGACTACTAAAAATAAAAATGGCAAAACTCTGTCGGACAAGATGTCCTCTCTTGTCTCTCAGGGATAAAGGCAAGAGACAGGGACCTGAAGGCATTAATGTGAGTGTACCTAACCATCACAAAAACACTCGGAGAGCACATTCTAATAGCCTTTCACGGAGTGAACAGAGTCCCCACTTCCGGCCTTCTTACCGCGGTGGAGGCCTATTTATAGACTCACGTTGGGAAGAACTGGCCAGGGAAAGAAAGCTCTCTCTTTATAATAGCTATAGGAGCCGGTACAATGACCGAGTGAGGTCTTGTAATCCATTGCTTATGACAGCTGCAGAAACATTTATAGCAATTGGCCAGACAACGCGATGTTCAATCTACTGATTTCACATGCCCCAGTGTGCCAAGGGATTAAGAAACAGTAAGTACTATATCTTTCCTTCCCTCTCCACACAGGAGGCAGCTGAGAGTTACAAGCCAAACATTTCAGAATTTGAGGATTTATTTTAAAGGAAGTGTAGTTGTAAAAACTCTCCGACGATAGGAGAGTTCTCTCTTACCAAATGCCTGTAGCTGTTCATTCCAATCACGGGACTACACAAATCACCGCCATACCTGAAGTGGGCTGACTCTACGGGTTGTAAATTCCGTCTCCAGGGAAGGACAGGGGAGGCCAGATCACTGATATCCACAATGAGCAAGCAAGATGTGTGGGGGGAAAATATTAGAAACTCTACTTACATTCGGTTTTGCCTTAAACTTGTAAACTTTCCATTTACTGTACTTATATAAATTACAACAGCACATATGTGTATACTTACAACTGGTATACATATATTATAGGTGTATGCCAAGAAATAATTTTTATTCTAGTGCACCGAATCAGAAAAGTTTAGAGACCACAGGGCCGACAGCCGCTTGGAGCCCGTGCTGATGAAAAGACTCAAACATTGGGCAGGACTTGGAAATAATCTGAAAGTTCACTTCCCAATTTTAAATTCTGTTCACGCTTGCTCAAATGTACCTACCGTTTTAATAACCCATTTTAAAAAATATTTTCCGTGAGACAAGAAAAATATAAAGGGCAGACACACCTTATTTCAGTAAGATTCTTTTAGACTGAAGCAGGATTGAGATTATGTTAGAATTTTGGAGGGGAAAAAAGTCTTTTAAAAAACTAAATGAGATAAAGTCCAATCTGTATATCCAAAGGTAGGTAATGAAAGAGGTTTCCATTACTTCCGTACGGCTACCTGATATTTAAGTAAAGTTTCATCTTTCACTCTTTCAGCACTGAATAGAGAACTTCAAAGATTTTTGTTCTTATAAACTCCAATGATTGTGAATTAAAATATAAAATTAACACATCAGAATGTAAAAGATAACTTTTTCTAATACATAAAGTGTCCAAATCCTCTATAATGGAGAAGACGGAAATGATGTTGTATGCTCAGCTCTCTTTTAGATAAGTACTCCGCCTCCTCTTCATGATCTAATAAACTTGTGACTCAGCTCAATAATATTGTACAGTCACGTCCAGAGCTGCCCTGGGGACCTTGCAAGGACCACCTGAATTACCTGTCTGTCACAAGGCTTCAGCGTAGCAAGATTTTATCTTCATTCAAAGCTCACCACGGTCACATCATCACAGATGGTGTCCCAAACAACCGACTTCAGAAAGTCAAACTTCCCCTGTGTGCCAGTATTTGTTCTTAGCTCCAAATTAAACAGTTCTCTTCATTCTCAAAAGATTGTTTTTATCATTTAAAAAGTATAAAAATACCCCATGTCCACCCAGCCATCTGAACCATAAGTAAGCAGGAATGATAAGTTTCTACCCTAAATACAGTTAGTTTTCATTACTCTTGGTAGTTATGTCCTATAAAGTTGCTATAAACACCGACTTAGCAAATATTGAAGCATTACTCCCAGGGGAAATACAGGCTTAAATTCTTGCAAGCCTCTGGTCACATCTTGTCAACAGATCAATACACAGCCTTGTTCTGTGTGTGCTGCTGTTTTAGGACACAAGTCACTTAATACATGTTATTGATTCATTAACATTGAGGTCATGGCTAACATTACTACAAACTCAGGCCTGAACAAAGCTAACCTAACACATGCATTTCTTCCCACATCAAAGCTTCTGGTGCTTAGGGACACTAGACCCCTGAGGGCCATTTTAAGGAGCAAAATCAACAAAAGCACACAAAATGTGCAAAACATGGCAGTAAACAGACCATGGAAAGGACACACTTGCAGTACGGGAGCTGAAACAAGAAGGCAGAGCGTCCCCTGCAACTTCAGCTACGAATGTGCATATCGGGGGATTCAACTTTTTCACGCTTTGCACATGCCCCCAAATAATTGAGAAAAGGACCTGAATATTGATTTTTGGGTTACAAGTGAGGATGCAATTTTGCAAATACCAAAACTATGAATTGTGTCCAGAAAAAAGTAAAAGACCAACTGTGCTATCCTTAGTATTATTGTTTTAAATTATAGCTGTAACTGGATGCAGTTTCAACTTTCAACCCACAGGGTAAGACCTACAGAACACAATGTAAAGCATGTGCCTGCACCCTTGTGCAGACAAAACCTCTGCACATGCACAGGTCTGAGTCACTCATGATGTCTCTTCCTCCATCCACGCCAATTCCTTAACCTGACAGCCTATATGTGTACACACACACACACACACACACACAGCTTTCAAATTTAGAGCCTTGAGAGACATTTCCTGGATCTGCCTTTTGTGCAACAACAACAAAATAAACATGGGCTTCCTGACATGTAAAACATGGTTTCCTAAACAGCGATCTTGAAAAGTACTGTTACTTTGTATAGTGACACAGCAGGTGGCAGGGTGTGATGAGACAGGAAATGAGAACAAATGTCTCCCACACAAACTTGCAGACCACCACCGGGAATTCATCCGCACACAAGTCCACATCTTCAGCCACTGTCTGCAGGGTTTCTCCTCCTTTAACTCTCCGCCACCCACCGCTCAGTTACCATTTCACCTGCTTGACAGTTCTTTACATATAATTCTTTACATTTTAACAAGAAATTCACCAAGGGTGACATTACAATGAGAAAGACTCCACTAAATTCAAGTACAGGAAACATTCCTAATTCCTAAACAATAATTCCAATTCTCTAGATTAAAACCATTTCTTCTCCTTAAACCCCCAATTTTTTAAAAGAATGTAACATTAATGTCTGTAGCAATTGTTAAATCACTTTCCCTTCATCACCTCCAAAGAATAAGGGTTCCCTAATTACCAACTAAATATGGTATTGGTTTCACTCATAAAAATATATCAGGAGCTTTTATATCACTACTCCAGAGATCAAAGTATCCAAATAAATAGAAATGGTGGTAATGAACCTGACAACAAAGGAAGAACACACAGATGCTACCATCACCCACAAAACTGGAAGCACCCCAGGAACCCCTGAGCACCCCCAAAGCCTCTCAGTCATCTAAACTCTACAGCAGGCTAGAGTGAGGCTGACAGCCAGGACACAGAACCCAACCAAAGGGACTCAGCTCTGAGGCCCCACAGAAGCACTGGTCCCTGGTCCCTTTACTTAAAGCCGCAGATGCTCTAAAGTGGAAGGAACAGAAGAATTCCCAAGTGCAACTGCTTCATTTATAGGTGAGGAAATAGGCCCAGAGATGAACTGATTTGCTAAGAGTTTAGCTATGGAATCAGGGATTGAACTGCGTGACTCTGTATTTGCCTCATGAAGGGTTAGGGGAGGATGATTTAATAGGCAATAAAATCACCGCAGTTTTACAAAATACAAATGTGGTCAGTCCATCCCCTTGTTCAGACGTCTAATAATTCCCCAAAGCTCTCTGGACTTTAATTAGTTCCTGAACATATGGCATAAAGATTTTCACGGCCAAGTCTCCGTATCTCTTACCTAATTCTACACACACCCTACAATCCAGCACATTCGTCCATCTGTCCATACACTCAATCGTTCTGTGAGTAATTATTTATGAGGAGTCTACTCTGTGCCGGGCAGGGTGCCATCCCGAGCTACTTAACATGACTCAACCGGGTTTCTCCTTCTGGACCCCGTGCCTTTGCCCGCACCACTCTGTCCACCTGGCACGTCCTCTCCATCTTTCACGTCTTCATTCCCTGGCGTACGTAGGGCTCGGTAAATGAATTAACTCAGGAGTTATTGTATAAATATAAAATGTACAAAGACCCTGAGATTTAGATTAATGTGCCAAGTATAATATATCTGATGAGTGCTCTGAGAACACTAGTCTTCTTTTGACTGACATATAATTCACATTCTATAAAATTCACCCATTTTAAGTTTATAATTCAGTGGATTTTAGTACAGCCACAAGATTGTGCAACCATCATCGCTTTCCAATTCCAAAACACTTTTATCACCTCTTCCCCAAAAAACCCAAACCTACTAGCAGTCCATTCCCATTACCTTCTCCCCCTAATCTACCTTCTGTCTCTATGGATCTGGATACATTTCTCATGACAGGTGAATACCCTAAATATTTAAATATTTTAAAAAGATCCTAACCAGATGCCCTAACTGGTTTGGCTCAGTGGATTGAGCGTTGGCCTGCGGACTCATGGGTCCCAGGTTCGATTTCAATCAAGAGCATGTGCCTTGGTTAAGGGAGCATCCCCAGTGGGGAGTGTGCAGGAGGCAACTGATCAATGTTTCTCTCTCGTTGATGTTTCTGGCTCTCTATCCCAAAAAACATCCTAACAAGAAATTCAGCAAACATATTCACTAAGACTTTTTATTTTTTTTTCTGAGATAAAAACCTCTTATTGAAAAATCAAGGCAAAATTCACCTTACATGACATGAATTCCAGTTTAACTTAATAAACTCTTAACGCAACTTAGTTATTTATTCCCTTATAAGCAACAAATAGCAAACTCAGTATTTCCAGGGGAAAAAAATGAAGCCCAATAAGTGGATTTTTGAGAAAGCAGTTTATAGACATCTACAACTAAATTCACATGTCCCCAAATAATTGAGAAAGTAACATGGATATTGATTTTCGGGCTACACATAGTGAGTAGGCGATTTTGCAAGTATCAAATCGGTGAATCGTGTCCAGCAAAAGTAGAAGACCAACTGTGCTATCCCTATTATTGTTATTTTAAATTACAGCTGCACCTGGATGAGACAGTTTCCTGACCGTCCAGCCTGTTCTGGGACACTCACATACTGCTGTGGACTCAGGCAGTCTGATCTGCGGCAGGACACTTACATTTTTCACTATGAGAAAGCCCTTTCTTTGAGCCATGAACTGATTTTTGCATAAATCTGTGGCGCTGCAGCGTGCTTTGCCCACAGGTGCGCAATCTGTTACTAGCTTTCAATAGGGGGCAACTTTAACTTTTCTGAAGCGGGCCGATTCTTTCATTTCTAGGAACTAATAAATGTCTGCTATTTCCCTTAAAAAAATAAAGAAGGTATAAATCGGTCTGATATGGCCTCACGGAAATCCCAGTCTGGCTCCTGTCTCCCCATCTGGGTGGACGTGGGCATGTGATTCCTAGTACACGCTTGCGTTATTTGACAAGACAATCAAGATGCCCACAGAGTTTAGGAGTTTGGTGTGTTTGCAGCTATCACTGCATCAAACTGCCAATGTGTGGAGCTTGCCAGTGGGTGAGAAGTAAGTATGTCTGAAGCACTGCATACTGCGTGTGTCTGTAATAATTCGTGTCCAGAGATTTCGGTGGACAGGGAACGGTCCATTTGTCTAGGCAGGGGTCCTCAAACTACAGCCCGCAGGCCACATGCCGAAGACATTTATCCGGCCCGCCGGGTGTTTTTGCCGCCTTGTTGTTTTACTTCAAAATAAGATATGTGCAGTGTGCATAGGAATTTGTTCATAGTTTTTTTTAAAAACTATAGTCCGGCCCTCCAACGGTCTGAGGGACAGTGAACTGGCCCTGTTTAAAAAGCTTGAGGACCCCTGGTAGAGTATCACAGTTTTCAATATGTTTGCCACACTGTGTGTTGGAAGGGTACATCTGTCCTGGTTATTAGTATGCACAGAGTGGTGCCTCTGTGAGCATTTTGGTATTGGAATTTACGGCCACATCCTAAAAAGTTTCAATCATGGCCTGTTCTTCTAACGGGCAATGTGACCCGAGGCAAACATGGTGGGTCTGGCTGGGATGCAGTTCTCAGTGCTCCAACCCCTGGCAGATGGATGTCCAGGCCATCAGAAGCACCCCAGATGCATGAGATGGGCAGTCCATCACCACCTATCATAACTGTACCCTACTGGCCACAATTCTGAACCTCACACTCGACATTCGCGTAAGGGACTGAAGCTGTTAACTCTGCCCTTGAAAGTCTCACGTTCTAGATGCTCATCCTCTCACAGCACCTCTACCCCAGACTGAAGGCTTCTTTCTAAACATCTGTCATCCCAATAGCTCCCTCCTGCCTTTGCATCTACAAATAGTGAGCGCTTGTATGAGGCTGAAGAACGGGCTTATCCAGAGGTAGTTTAGACACCAGCATTAGGTAATTTGGGCTTCACCCCAGGCTTTGAAACAGGTGGTTGAACAGCCCCATTAAGACCCAGGCAGCTAGGCTGGAAGGCCCACAAATCTTCTCCCTGACATCATGAGCCTATTCTGAGTTTTCTCAACTTTTCAAATGAAATTTTAAAATGTAAACACTAATTATGGTTAAATATATTGCAGTTAATTTCCAAGAAAAACACTAACAGGTATGTTCTGAACCCTGAAAAACAAAGTCTTAAAGAACAAGCTGTTTCTATAAACAAACCAGTAAATATGTACTAGTTTACTGCCACATAAACTATTTTTGCATTTCATGAAAAAAGACAAAATTAAGAGAGATTGCTAATAAAAACCCATCAGGGGAAAATATCTAATAAACAAAATACTCTTACCATAGAGTAAGGCTATAAATTATAAAGAAACTTTGAAAGTGTTGGGAACAATTTCGTGTAGAAAAAAATGAAGGGAAATCTTCTAACTTCAGCCGCAGGACTGAAATTTCCCAGTACTGCACTAAAACCAGGTTAAAATGCACATTCTAACCTGCATTTTAGAGGGAAAAGAATGAGGTGGAAAAGCCAATATTGACTTACATTGTCTCTAGAACTCACTGACACACACAAAAAAAATCAGAAACAATGGGGTCATGATGACAAAAGACAGAGAAATGAAACGACATTATTTGTACGTATCTGCTCTTATCCCAGAAACATCATATCCTACTATACTAAGTGGCAAATGCATGAGTATAGGTCAAGTCTCCTTGGGAAAATTATTTTTCTAGGCCATTACTTTAAATGTAAAAATAGAAATACTGGTCCATAGTCCCTTTTCCTCAAATCTGAAATTTAGAAACTCCCATAAACCAGTTTTTGTTGTTGTTTTTAAATTAGCAGCAGATTCCTTTGGCAGAAAAGCTCACTGGTAGCAAAATCTGACCTGAAGGACATGGGACTATTTATAGTCATTATTCCACTAATGCGTGACTTTTCTGAGTTTCACTACAGAAATAGTCATTCCTTCAATTATGGGATACTTGGCCAAAAACTGCTCAAAGTATCCACACTGCACTGCCTTTCTAAAAATCCAAAAAATTCATGGATCCTGCAACACGTTTTGCCCCAAAGGTCACTGACTGCACACCTGCAATAACTTAGCATCTTCTTCACAGAGTGGTTTTGAGGATCACGAACTTATAGAATGCTAGTACAGTGCCTGCACACGGCAGGTCCTTTTCAGGAGTTAGTGGCTGCTGCTAGCCTTCCTGGACTAATCCGAGGGTAGCAATACCCCTAAAACATTTCTGGTTTTCATTTCTTCTTCATTCATACCCCAATGGATATACTTACCCCTCTTTGCTCATGTACAAAAAACGAATGCTGGTTAACTATTTCTTACCTTGGACTGTTCTACCCCAGGTGCTACTTTAATCTACATAAAATAATTATCTTACACTTTAAATTCATTTAAGCACCCGAGATTAGGACAACTGTATCCAGCGTCATTCATACAAAAAGAAACCACAGTACAAGACAGATAACTCATTAAAATGTACCATTCTCTTAGGCAATAAGATTGTATAGCAAAGGCTTTTTTAAAATTATTATTCCATTTTCAAGTAGGAAAATGAGTATTACCAGGTACTTTCAATCTATCCCATAAGCCTCTTAGTAGGAAACAGACCCCAACCACATGTACCAGTGTGCTACGGGAAGCTCAGGGAAATGGACTCCAATCCACTATTTTCTGGGAGATGCATCAGAAGCAACAGCTATACACAGTTAAGTTCCTTTTTCTCATTCATTTTGTCACCCATCTGAAGCCCCAATAACATATCTTTCCCGGTCCTCTCTGCTATCATGATACTCCCAACACTAAGAATATTGAGGTCAATATTGACAAGCTATAGAACATTCAGCACGGAACCACAGAAACAGAGAAATGCACAAACTGGTCAACTTTAGGAGGAAGCACACTAATCATTCTTTTAAAAAAAATCAAAATAAGAGTGCTTCCATAACTTTAAAAAATGCACTTACAAAGAAAAGCATTCCAGACAACATTAAAAACTTTACAGATCAAAGATTACTTTTTATTTTTGAGCAATGTCCAAGAACTGTTCGGTAAGTCAGCAATAGTTAGACAAGGTTCTAGATGTAACATTTGTAAGAATATGACC
>PVJC01054098.1:0-10609 GCA_004026665.1 Murina feae | reverse complement strand
AATCCCAGCATTCACGTCTGCAGTCAAAGCGTCAGGAATGCGGAGGGTGTCCAGGGTGGAGCCCAGCGATCAGCGGGACACAAGTTAATTCAGTTGTGAGCGCTCCGCCATTTCTTCTGCACGGAGAGTGTTCAGACCAGGTGATGTTTTCTCCCTCATTGTAACGAATGTCTTCATCATCCTTTTATTCCCCTTCACACAGTCAGGGTCTAACGTATCTTCCAGGTCTGGGGATGGGAAAGTACAGGCCGGTAAAAGTCAGAGAGGAATCGTCTTCGTGGGAGTGTCAGGCACCCGAGTCTGACCTGCACGGAACTGCAGGCAAACCCACCTCTTGCTGTCTGCCAAGAGATGGCTGCCATGGACGACACACCAACTAACACCAGACGTTTGCAGCAGAAAATCCTCAAGAGAGTAGGAATGCTGTATGAATCCGCAGCCTTAGTCAGCAAGCCTCTTGCAGCAGTTCTTGACCACGCTGCCAACATGGCCTCACAAGCTGAAGTCATCACTTCAACTGTACTGGCCACTTCAACTGTGTGAGTCTCTTTTGCTCATCTGATGACTTTTCTTACTCCTTGCTCTCTTGGTCAATTTCCCCGGCCATGACTGCAGTGTGGCCTCTGCTGGTGTTTCAGCAGCGCTCTTTACACTGCATCTATGTTTCCCATTCACTCATTTTTCCCCAAAATAAGCATGTTCCCTGAGCTTCAGATACACCTCTGCCTTCCTACCACTGGAACTCAAATCCAATTGTTGGCACCAGTTCCTCAAAGTGTTGTGATGCGCTTCATTAAATGATGGCAGAGTGGTCGGCAAGGGAAAGACTAGTTGGGGCAATCTGAATTGTTCATTCATTTGGGGAAGGTTAACTTGATGGTTTGTCCTGGGTGCTGTCAGCTTGTTGTCGGAGGTTGAAGAAACACTTGGTTCCATTTGATGTTCATTCTGTTCCTCGCTTATTGGAACCCATGTGAGTATCTCATTTTCTTCTTCTCGCTCATCCTTTTCACTGCTGGAGTTTGCCATTTCCAGGAGCACTCAGAGGGAGGCAATGCCAGCAGGGCTGAGGATATGCGCAGTTTACTTTCTTTAACTACCATTTCCTTTTAATTTTCAATGAACGGATATATAATATTGGTGTATTCAGGACACTTTTCAAGGTGGATGAAACACCCATAGTCTGACCAGGCCAGCTTAGTCATCTTTGCCCTTATACCAGCACACCCCAAAACACTTATTTTTAGCCCTAATATGATTGCCTAGATTAGCAGTTGCCAACCGGTGGTCCATTAGGTCCAAAAGACTGACAACCGCAGCCTCGATCATGTCTTTGCACGTGTTTCTGTAGCCCGGGACTGTTTTGATTGTTGTGTAGTAGCTCAGGCTGTGGATGTGCAATGCTTTACCCACCACTCCTAGATGCTGAGTGTGGCCCACTTTCCTCCTTATCACAGCCGCCTGCATTGCTGATTTGCCAACATGGTGTGTCCTCTCCAAAAGGGATCTGTGTGCTATAGGGTGGGACTGGCTTAGGACTCTTTCTATACCTCTCTATATAAAAACCTATGTGACCAAACCATCGGTCAATTGGTCGACTGGTCGCTATGGTGCACACTGACCACCATGGGGCAGACGCTCAACATAGGAGCTGCCCCCTGGCGGTCAGTGCATTCCCACAGTGGGAGTGCTGCTTAGCTGACTAATGGCACCAGACCCAGGACCACCGCAGCGGAGCAGCAGCGAGCCTACCGAGTGGTGGCAGTGGCAGGTGTAGTGGGGCCAGGATGAGCAGGGGCAGCAGGCAGGAGTGGCAGGCGGCGTTGGACTGCCGGTTTCGGCCGATCCCCGCAGGCTATGCCGAGGGACCCCACAGGTGCATGAATCCGTGCATTGGTCCTCTAGTATTTTCATAATGTTTTAGGAATGACTTTTCTCTCATGCCTCTGCCCTGTATTCAGACAACATGACAACATTTTGCTATTCTCCACTGATTTAAAAAAATAATTAAAAAACTTAAAATTCCACTGAATCCCATTGAGGACTGGCCTGGTTTCCCTCACTTCCTCTATTATCCCACAATTATGAAGCTGCTTTTTGTTTTGAAATCCCTGATCTTCAGCGAGCCCGAGAATGGAAGGAGAAAGCCTGTAACCCTTCCTAACTCTCCTCACTCCCAGCCCAGGGAACTACCAGACGCCCAGCTGACTCACCCAAGGGCAGGTGGATATTAAAGCTAGTGATTCCCGCGGGGCCACGAAATGACAGCCTGGGTGAGTACTGACGCACTCGCCACCCCAGCTCCATCCACCACTCAATGGAATTGATTTCTTGCTACCGTCATGGACTTCAGTGCCCCATGAGGAATGTGTTTACAACGAATACCACATTAACCCGCCTGATTAGAGCTTTTGTAAGTTATTGATGGGAGGTCACCTCCGCTAGGTCCTCTCTGGGGGGCAACACTTCATGACATAACCTCTTCTCGCTGGAAAATCAATCTCCCTCCCTCACTGGCCTTGCGAATGCCGACAGTGCTTCCTACCCCTGTGGCCCCAGTGCCCTTGGGGGTGCGTGACGAGGGGGGCAGCTCCGCTCCCTGCTGGCTTTTGGGGAGGGGTGGGAACCACTGGCCAGCTACAGGCCGGGGGCTGGGAGGAGGAAGCAGGGGGCCCATGAGCTTTTTCAGTTCCCCCAGCTTTAGTGAGATGAAACCGACCCAGCGGTGAATAAGTTTAAGGCTGTACCAGTGATTAGCACCAGGGCTCAGCTAACTCCTCCATCGCTACACAGCTACCGTTTCCTAAGCCAGACGGAGGAAGGCAAGTTCTGCAGATGCACTCGTATGTGGAATCTAAAGAGCCGACGGGCAGGAAGGGAGTGGGTCACGGGGCTGGGGAGGGGACGTAGAGGTCGAAGGGCACACGCTTCCCGTTGGGAGATGAGTAAGTTCTGGGATGGAATGCCCCGGAGTTTTATAAGAAGCATAGTCTCTATCCAAGGGGTGGTTTTGGGGAGGGGGTGACGTGGCAGAGCAGGGGAGCCTGCTGCACCCCAGGCACGGCCTTTTCCAGACAGACAGACAGACACTTGCAAACCTACCCAGGGCTGAAGGCCCAGAAGAACAGGACTTGAAGGTTTGCTTTCTGGACAGCGTCTCTGCCCCCTGAGAACTGGAGAAGACTCCATGGGCGCCCCAGGCCCTGTGCCATGTCCTGCAGTCCTGGCTTCACCAGGGCAGCCCGAGTCCGGCTGACCATGCCACACTCTCCCCTGGTACAATTCTCCTCTTCTCTTTCTCCACGTTCGGTTTAATCAAGGAATAGCCCTGATGCAGCAACAGCAGAGACACCATTCAGCAAGTAACTCCTCTACTAGTAAACGAGGCTTTGTGCCACGTCTCTACACCATTCGCGTAACCCACACATGGCGCCCAGACTCGGTGACCGCCTCCTCTCGGCGACGGTGCACCTAGTGAGTGCCAGAACCAAGGCCTGAGGGCTGCTCTGCTGACTCCTAATCTTTTGTACTTAAAGGCCCTTGAAAATCAGAACTAAAATTCCTTTCTTTCCTTCTAAGGTTCAAAGTCAGCACCTTTGGGACCTGAGACCGGCGATGTGGCCGGGAGGTACAGTGGCCTCTCTGGACAATGCTTCTGGGTTTCAAGCAGGGGCTGGTCTGGGTTTCTGTGGTCCCCTCCAAGCATGGTCCCTCCCCCGCCACAAACACATTTAGGGTTGGCTCAGTGTGGCACCCCCTGGCTCTCCGTGAGCACTCTGCCATACCCCAGAGCTGACGGTCCCCAGGCCTCTGACCTTTTCCTGACGCCACGCCCAGGGGACACCCCCTCCTCAGACCTGTGGCTGTCTGCCCTTTGTCCCACTGAGCAAAGCTTTCTGGAGCTTGAAGAAGAACCCTTTCATCTCGAATCTCATGCTGAGTTATTGACATTTGGCAGCATGAATTTTTTACATTAACGGGCTATTTAAAAACACTTTTTCTTTAAAGCAGAAACCCGAGTGCTTTAAAGAAAAAGCCTTTCTTTTTTCTCTTAAGTGACCCAGTGTGAGTACAGAAAACTGTCAGCTCTGGTGGGGGTGGCATGCTGGGGAGGAAAACCACCTCCTTTGATAAAACGGGGCTGTGAAGGAGGCAGAAACACGCTGAGACTAAAGGCTCATGAGAATCTGGTTTGTAAAGTTGAGTTTCTTGAGATGGACTCAGTTCTTCCAGAACCTCAGCTGTTATGTCCCAGGCCCGAGACATACTCCCACAGAGGAGAGGGCGGTCCAGGACACTGTGAAGGGCACCCATGACTGGCAGCCAAGAGCACAGGTGTGGATGGTTTGAGTATGAACTGGGGTGCTAGATGTGAGGAGGCCCAATGGACTTGGGGGGCTGAATGGGAGGGGGTCTGGCAGAGTTAGGGGGCTGGGGGGGCCTGGTGTACTTGGGGGTGGGTGGGAGGGGGCCCGATGGACTTGGGCTGGACTGATGACAACAGGTAACCTAATGAGTCCCCAAAGGAGCCAGCCTTGAGGGTCTGGGCTGGGATCTCTACTGAGAGCTGAGTTGCCTGAGAGAGCATCGGGGAGCGGGGTGCACATTGAGACTGTGGCCTGGTTGTGGGTTCAGCTCTGGGGGCGTAATTTTGTCAAGATTGGAGGATGCACGAGTGTTGGTTAAAGAAAAGGAGCACACAAGGGCCAGTGCCCGCCTCCTCACCCACTGTGATGGACACGAGGTGTGGGTGGGGATGGGCAAGGGGAGGGGTGGGGAGGTCTCTGAGGGTGACTGGAAACTGAGGGTGTCTGAGGAAGCTCTACATGTAGGCAAAGTTCAGGCAGAGGGGAACGGAGACATCTTACACAGAGAAGTCTGAAACAGCATCAGCGTTCTGTGGGTGTCGCTGTTGCGTTGACTCCTTCCAGATGGAGAGGGAGGGGGCGGGCAGCATCCCTTCACCAGTTCTCATGTATTTCCTCATGGAACCCTGTTTAATCGGCCAAACCACCTTCCTATCCTAGGCTCAGTAGGTAACATCTGGTTCTGGAACCTGGAGACCCATTCTGAACACCTGAGACCACAGACCAGCACCATCGAGGGAGGACGAGGCTCCGAGTGTCCAAGTTCCTCCTCCCTCCCTTCCAACTATGCACAGCAGTGGGCAGCATCAGTGACCCAGGTGATCCAACGACACATGGAGGCTGGGCAGAACCAGTGACCCAGGGTGTGATCTGAAGGCTGAACAAAATCTGCTCTGAACGTCAGGGCCACTCATCAGAGGCCAGGCTGCGGCCGGGAGCAGCTGCCTTTGACCCCCCTGGTGCCGGGTGCCTTCCTCCTGTGGTGATGTGTCGGAGCCCCAGGCATCACGAAAGTCACTGCACACGAGGAGGGGCAGTGCGTGGAGCCCGTGGTGGACTCTCACGCAGCCGCTCTCTACTCCGGGGGGATGCCCTCAGGCCAGGAGGCCTCGCTATAACTAGGTCATTTCCCTTGGGGGGTAGTTACCTTTTAGGATAAAAGGGCAACCAGGAGCCTGTTAATGTGCAAGGCCTGCTCGCAGGTTGTGGGTTTGCATCCCAAGACAAGGAGCATCAGGCGCCTGTCTATGGGGAGCTGTCCGAGGTCCTGTCCGCGGGGAGCTGTCTGGGGGCCTGTGGGGGGTGGAGGGCGCGGAGCTGGTCCTGAGGTTAGCTTTCCCAGCCAAGATGGCCAAGGACTCAGAAAACCACAGTCGAGCCCAGACTCCTGCCTTGGTAAATCAAGTTTTATTGGAACATGCGTTCCATTTGTGTCTGTCCCGTCTACTGCTGCTTTCTCTCTGGACACGGAGGCGGAGTGGCCCGCCAGCCTGAACAGCCACCCGGCCCCTCACAGGACATGCCTGTCGGCGCCTCTGCACAGGTCGTGCTCTTGGCAACGAGTTACAGCGTCTACTCCACTCAGTACGAGAGCTGCACAGTAAAAACCTTAATGTTCCCAAAAGTGTAAAACCTCAGAAATTCCCGAGCGCATTAGCCTCCTCACCCTGGACAGGAACCCTGGACCTGTGCCCAGATCCTGGCCGTTGGCCTCCGTCTAATTGCTTCATGTCCACCATCTCCTGCGAAACTGCCCTTGGTTTCCCATTAGGGGAAAGGTGGATTTCTTTCCTCGCTGTGACCGAGTCATGGGCTGGCGTCAGCCCCAACATCCTCCCAGCCCCATCACACCTCCATGTCGATCAGCTAATTGCTCTTCCAAAACTGCTACCAGGTTTTTAGCATCAGGGACACTTCAGTGACAGCTCAAATAGTTTTGTGACCCAAGTACTCCTGTTTTTTAAAATCAACTCAAGGCAGTGGAACAGGCCTGGCTGCATCTCCAGGACCTCGAGTGCATGCTCAATGCTCACCGCTCACCAAAAGGCCCGCTCCTGTGCTGTTTTAGGAAAAGGGTCTTTAAGTGCAGCTTGAGCCCATCAGCTTCAAGATGCAGAAGGAGATGGTGCCTTGAAGGCAGCAACTGAGACACGTGACCTTCAAAACGGGGGGGGGGGGAGGATTTCCTGCAAAGGAGGGAGGCACAGTATGATCTCTGGAAGTAAAGGGCTTAGACAACATGGGCTGGAGTGGGAGCAGATGTGGGAGGTCCTCTTACCCCATCTTCCCCTCAGTGCTCGGCCGGCTGAGAGAGCCTGACAGTGGCAGAGCTGACCCACGGGAACTCAGTGGGCAACGTGGACCGGAACCCCAGTCCCCTCCTTCCCCCCACCCCCCGCCTCACTCACTCAGAGCCTCTCGCCAGGCCCCTGCCCCTTGATGCCCACAAACAGCTTGTGCTGCCAGTTGGAGCAGGAACCGTGAGGGCGTTGGATATAGAGCCTAGAGGTGCACCAGCCCTGGGATCCTGCACCCGGTGCTGCTTCAGGTTTGGAGGCTGAGCCACACTGTGACCACAGATCTACCTCCCTCACTGAACCCTCCAGAGAAAGGAGCAGCCTTCCCGCAGCAGCGCCAGGAAGGCACAAGGCTGCCCCATTGCAGGCCTCATCGGGAGCTTTATCTCCCGAGGCGCCATCAGCAGCTGCACCCACAGGGCCAGGCGGACCAGGCCCAGGGCGGTGTACGTGGAAACCAAAGCAAACGCGGTTCCAGGGTGGTTTCCATTCCCAATGACATTTTTTCATTGATGTTTAGAGAGAGTGGAAGAGACACACAGAGAGAAACATTGATGTGAGAGACGCATCAATTGGTTGCCTCCCACGTGCGCTCCGACTTGGTCCGGGCGCAAACCTGAAACGCACATATGTGCCCTTGACCAGGAATCGACCCTGAGACGCTTCGGTTCGTGGGCTGACACTCTCACCACTGAGACCACGCCCAGGCCGATTCCAGTTCGAAGGGAATTCTCCATCAGGAAAAAAACCGACATCTCACATGAGCGGAAACCCTGCTGTGGTTACCCACATGCCATGAACGCACGCAGACCAGGACGCGAGACCTGTTCAGGCTACAGAGCGTCCACCCCCTCCCGGGAGCACATGGGCACCGATGCGCGTGCTTACCAGCTGCTGGCCTTTCGGGCCCCAGCCTGCGTACTGCAGCTTTGCGTCGCTCACCTCCGGGGGGTCTAGGCTCTGAGGGTCCCTGGAAAACAAGACAAAGAAAGCAAAATGGTGGGAAGGAACGGAGAGTTAAGGGCTGTACTTTGTTCTGCCCTGAGCCTCACTCCCTCCCCTTCCGGCATCACGCTCTCCAGGAGCCGTCTCATTGGGGCCAGGGTTCCTCAGGGGGTGAGGTGGACTCAGGTCCTCATGCTGAAACCAAATAGCAAATATTCCCCGAGGGAGAACCTGCTGAGGAGTCTATGCACCAATTTGTAAACATATTCAGAACCATCGAAATTAAAAACTGAGATGCATAGATGTGTAGCAGTAAATCCCCTCGCTCACAGCTTCAGCTCCGGATTTCCTGAGACACAGTTACTTTTCTCCTAAGCATGATGCCAGGCCGTTCTGCCTTTCCCAAACGAGTGGCTTCAGGGCCAGATTCCATCTTGTGGTTTATGTTGAAGGAAAAGGGAGGGAGAGAGAAGGGGAGGTTGAGAGGGACTGAGAAAGACAGCGAGACTGAGATGGAGAGATTGAAAGAGTGAGAGAAAAAGATTGAGAGAAAGACAGAGAGCGATTGAGAAAGATTGAAAGAAAAGGAATATTTTTCTCTTTCAAACATCACCTACATTTTTTCACTCTTAATTTGTTATATGCAAAACACCACACCAACAAAATACTGCCTATGTTCTTAAGGCCACAATGAACAAAAGTCATCACGAAGACTACAAACGCCCGCACTTTACTAAGTGTAAATATTTCAGGGTAAGTGCAGTGGCCCGTCCACCATGTGCTCCCAGTAGGCTCTCTGTGCTCTGCAGAGCAGGCGGCCCCGTCAGGGAGCACCCTGCCTGTGGTCATGGTGTTTCTTAAGCAGAAGACAAAGCTGCGAATGTGCTCGTTCACCTCCAGAGAGACTGTGGTTGGACTGTCTTTGGGAAGGGAAGACACTGAATTTAAAGGACTTGCCTGAACCAAAGAGACAGGCATGAAGGGAAGGGAGGTGAGGCAGGGAAAGGTACATTGGGTGAGGGCTTGGATCAGCAGAAAATTCTAAAAGTAAGTGCTTAACAGTCTACCAGGACATGGAATACATTTCTGAGTCAAAAGCACCAGTAAGAGGGACAGTCTGCCCAACCCCACAGTTTCAGGCAGGGCCCTGGGTCTGCAGGAAGCAGTGAGGGGGACAGTGACAGAGCTGGCTGGGTGCCCAGCCGTTAGCAGAGTGATGGGGTATCTGAATGTTGCAGGTTCCCAGTGAACGTTAGCAAACCTACCATTTGTGTGATTTTAGGGTTTCGAAATCTAGATATATAAAAATAAGTAATATGCAAATGAGGTCAGGACTCTGTAATGGTCACGACCATTTCAGGAGAAGGGGCCAGGTGCAGCCCTGAGCCTGAGAGAACAACACAGGGGGCGCCTGCTCTGAGCCTTGGACGAAGCTGGGATCAGGCCCCCAGTGGACAGACACACACACACACACACACACACACACACACACGGGGCTCCAGCTCTGAGCTTCCGCTGCCAGACTGTGGCGTAGGCCCACTCCCCACGGGCCTAAGCCATCAGTAGGACATCCCGTGAGGGCTCCCAGACTGTGAGAGGGGGCGGGCTGGGCTGAGGGATCCCCAACCTCCAGTGCACAAATTTCATGCACTGGGCCTCTAGTCTTTTCATAAACAACGGTGACTTCCTCACTGATTTTGTGCGGAGAAAGGTTTTCTAAGGATGACTCAAGATTCAGAAGCAATAACATAAAAGAGTGATACATTTGAGGACACACCATAAACAGTTTTGAAAAATTATTGACAAATTGTCTCAAAAGACAACCGAGAAAGTGGGAGAAAATATTCATAACACACTACAGACACATGGTTGAGCTCTGCCAGGCAGAGATCTCTAAAATTAAGGTTGCAAACCATACAAGATCATAGCAATGTGAGAAAAAGCCATGAGCAGACGAGTGTCTAAAAAGATATTAAAATGGCCCTCGAACATACAAAAAGTACTGAACAAGAAAGATTAGAAAAACGCAAAGTGAAACTACGCTGAGTTATTGTTACTGATGAAACTTGCCAAGAACAAGGAAGCAAGGAAAGTGTGGCGCATTGTGTTGGCAAGGCTGTGGGGCCAGGCATGCGCACCTGTGCTGGCGGATAGCACACCTTCTGGGGAAACTGGGAAAACCTGGTAACACCCCCCCTGAACTGTAGACCCAGTTCACTTCCTGGGTCTAACCTCTAGATCCACCTCTAACGATACAAAGATACACATGCGGAAGCTGTGTTCGTTGCAGCTTTGCAGTTGCAAACTCCGAGGAGCAACGCGTGGTTGAGTAAGCGACACCCTACTGTGGAATATGACAGCCGTCACAGGAGTGGTTTTCATAACTGAGCTACATGGAGTCCAGCGGGGACCCATCGAGAAAGAACCAGCACCTAGAACGGACGTGGGGAAACAGGTGTGGACCTCCTCATGTGTGGAGAATACACGTGCAGGAACCAGAAGACAGACAGCAGCGATGGGCTACATGTGGGGTGAGTGGGAAAGGGGGCTGAGGTGCACACGTGTGCAAGCAGCACACGTCATGCTGACGTTTGCAGAGTACATTAGTAAATGGAAGTTTGCTCATTTCTCTTTCTGAGCTGGGCAAGGGGTTGAAAGCTTCCTGACAAAAGCCGCCTTTGGAAAAAAGAAAAGCCAAGAACCGCTTTCCTGGCTCCTAACCTTCCAGGCTAAACACATTTTAAAAATTAGCATTTTCAATGTCAAATAATATGGGTTTTCAGAATCTTCCTCATGGTGGATAATAAGAAAATCAGACCCTCACAGTCGTAGCAGAGTGTCTGACACGTTGCCGATGCTCATACAGATTAACTGGATAATGAACACAGCGAGTGGAACCTGGGTTCGTGAACATGATTCATTCTGGAAGGCTGTTCGAAACCCAAACAATCTAAATTGAATTAATGCCTTGCAGATCCCCAAGTGATCCCGTTTGAATGT
>PVJC01054097.1:0-10621 GCA_004026665.1 Murina feae | reverse complement strand
AGCTGTCCAGGCCCTTTGCGGGGCATCGGGGAGTGGGAAAGAGGCAGCAGGGGGTTAGTGGCCTGCTTGGTGGGCTTCCCAGGCCCCTTGCAGGGCACCGGGGAGCAGGAAAGCAAGGTGGTGGGACAGGGAGTGGGAAAGAGGCGGCGGGGGGGGTCTCGGCCTGCTTGGTGGCTGCCCAGGCCCTTTGCGGGGCACCGGGGAGCAGGAAAGCAAGGCTGCAGGGCCCGGGGTCCTGCTTGGCAGCTCCCAGAACCCTTGGCGGCACCAGGAAGTGGGAAAGGAAGGCAGCAGGGGACGGGTGAGTGGGAAAGAGTTGGCGGCCTGCTTGGCGGCTTCCCAGGTCTCTTCCGAGGATCAGGGAGCAGGAAAAGGCTGGCCTGACCACGAGGCGGGGTTTTCCCTGCTTTCTGGTGGCTGGAGGAAGATGGGCAGTAGGCAAGCTTAAGAGGCAGGCAGCACCCAGCCCTGGCCACAGCTCAAAAAAGAGAACAACATGCAGGGGAGGGCAAGAGTCTGAGAGATCAACATACAGGGGGTGCCTGCTCCAAGCCTGGGGGCAGGTCCCCAGCAGGTAGACACACACAGGAGGACTGCTCCAAGCCTCAGATGCAGGTGGGGGCAGGTCCCCAGTGGCCACACACACACACACACACACACACAAAAGGCGCCTGGCAGACTGGGCCATCATAGGACATCCACTGAGGGGTCCCAGACTGTGAGAGGGCACAGGCCGGGCTAAGGGACTCCCTCCACCCCGAGTGCACAAATTTTTGTGCACCGGGCCCCTAGTATTATCTATAAAAGCAAAGTAAAACCAAACCAAACCATAAAAGTTCCAGGCCAGGTCTACTAAGTTGGAAATACCAGGGATAATTCTAACATAAAAAAGGCATGTAGTAGGGTCCAAAAGATCTGACTTCATTTCCCAACTTTCCTCCTCCTCATCTAAGTGAACTTAGACAAGTAACTTCACCTTTCTGAACCTCAGATTCTTCATTTATAAGTTAGGTATCTAATTGGCTAATCCCTGTCATTTATAAAGCGCTATACAAATCAAGAGACAAAATCTCTATTTTTCAACTTGTTTTACCTTGTAACACTAAGGTTTTTGCTAGTGTTTTAGTCAATTGCTTACCTTCAACTGAACATCTGAAGTCGAATGCCCTAAAGAATGAAACAAAAAGCCATTGCTTACTATAAATACTTCACTTTTCATCACAGTCTAGCTTCATTAAAAGCAAAGTTGCGATTTCTATCCAGAAGCCATATTATTGAACTCTCAATTAATTGCATCTCCACTAGAGGCTGAATTATTATTAATTATATGATTACTCTGATTAGCGATAGCTGTGTCCTGCACTTCTGTAGCACTCATATAGCAAGAAAAAATGGAGCCCTTTTCACTGTTCATTATTTTAAAAGGACGGTTTAACCTAGTTCAAATGGGTCACTCAGAAACAACTGCTGCACAATTCTCCACAAATTATAAGTGTTATTTCAAATAGTATTTGCCAAAGCAAATCTTCTGTGAACAATTGGCTACCTCAAGCAAATAACAACAGAAATTTTTTTTTTTTTAACAACAGGATTTTATGACTGTTTCTAGTTGGCGCTATCAATCTGCACAACTTCAACCAGCACAGATCTTTATTGATAGCTAAACATGGGTATACTAAGGCATACAGGCTGTTGAACGAATTTTCAGAATAGAAAGTAAAATATGTGAATATATACTCATGACAAAGAAATAAAAGTAACATACTGTAACTTGAAGCAACTATGAAAACCCTCTTCAAATAACTGAGGTAATATCTTACCCTTGCTACATTGAGGAATGTTTGTCGTAATTTCAGGATCATTCTTCAAACTGAATGACACACTTTTTCTTGGTGTTTTTGCTAGTTCTGAAGCTGTAAACGGAACAAAGATATAAAATACCTTTTAACAGACAATAGATGAAGAGGGGAAATAGCTTTATTTCACTTATATAAAGTCTTAAAAAAAAGAAGTCTGCCTGCTACTATTACCTTCCGCTTAAAAAAAAATAAGGGGGGGGGGGGAGTGAATTTTGTAAATTAAAGCCACCTTATTGACTCAAACTCTTCCTAACCTATTTCACATAGTTGTATGCCCCAATCTTGAAACTGACCCAAGATACTCATGGAGAGTCACCACAAATGCGCTGACTTCTTTTTCTTACCCTCCTTGGTTCTCTGTATCACTCATTAGAGATTTTCAATCTTTCTTTGAAGTTACTCTTTTATTTGGGTTCAATAACATGATCCTGGTCCCTGGCTACTCTTTTTCACTGACACATCCTCCCCAACAGTCTACCTGTGCATTTGTCTAAGGCTCAGGCATTGGTCTTCTCATTGAACCTGAACAATATGCCATTTTTTCCCCTATCCTGGATAGGGGAAAAAGTTCACAACAAAAAGCCACAAAGTAACTTAGCTGACTGGGATCATTTTAGTTTTACATTGAAACAAAATTATTCTATCTGCTTTTAAATAATTATTAAACTACAAAAGGATCAAGGGGAGGAAAGGAAGAGTTCAAAAGGAAAAAGAATAAGATCATCCATGCATGGTTATTTACTCTAATAATAAAAAATTAGGGCCTATATGCATGTTTTTTTTAATTTTCATTTTCCTAACAGATTCATTTGCATTGTACTTTACACATCTGGTCTGTAACATTTTGGAAATTTTAAAGTAAAATTCCTCTTCGCCTAATGATAGCTTCTCAAAAGGTTATTTATTATCTGATCCTATGTAACCAATCAATTTTCCAATTCCCTAAAGTCATCTTTCTACAAGTTGGTTGAACTCCTGCCCATCCTTTCTACTTGGCTCTTTTGTTTGCGTTTATCTACTCATCCCGGACATGTTTCCTGTATTTTACGAAGCCCTCCAATCGAAGCCCTAGTCTGCTTCTAGCCCTACATCATGTTTGTTTGTTTGTTTGTTTATTTATTTATTTAGATTCCTGGTAGCCCTACATCATGTTTAGCTCAATTTTATTTAATCATCATTTACACTCAGGTCATAGATGATTTTCTGACAGGTCATAAGTTATTTAAAGATACAAAGGCATTCTATTTATCGGTATATTTAAATGTAAACACAATTAGCAATAATACCTATAAGCAAAAGAAGCTCTTTAAAGAGCATCACAACAAACAGAGGTCCTAACTAAACACAGATGTTGGGAAACATAATTAGTCTCAAATTACCCAGAAAACTCTTTTCATGACATGATGGAAATGCACAGCATATTTAAGATTCCTGCAACACATACAAATATCCTTATGGTTATGGGCATGTTGATGATCTGCTTGGAGAACTTCTACATGACTACTTCTCTAGGATTATACTATCAGTTCTCCTCTTTCTCCAATGGTCTTTTATCCTGCTTCACTGCCCTAGGGGATGGGTGGGGTATGTAGGGTCACCACTTAAGGTTAGAGAAATCTTTTGGTCTGGCCCTGTCAAGACATTAGGGGTGAGTTAATTAAATGTTTGACCAAATATAGCGGGCTAATGTTCAAGCTGATAATTTTGTATGGCCCATGAATGATGTTATAAATATCCGAATGGCCCTTGGCAAAAAAAGGTTTCCACCCGTAATCCAGGGCTTCATTTTCATCCTGGTGTCTATCTGATCCTCCCTCTAATAACTACATTAGCATTTTTCTGGTTTCTCAGAGATACTCTACAGAATTCAGTCATTTTTCACAGATCAAAAAACTTTTACTTTCTTAACGTATGTAAACACAGCAATTAATGTAAATTGCTGTATGTATGTTAGTTTAAAAATTAATGATATATTTAATATTACACCTTTCAGAAAAACTGAATTTTATAAATGAATGACTCATATTATTTTCAGAAATAGGTCTTTTTCTTTTTTTTCGAACCCTTATCAAAGGATTAAAGAGAGGAAGGGGACGAGCGGGGAAAAAGAGAAATATCAATCAGAACGTGCCCCAACTGGGATTGAATCTGCAACCCAGGCTTGTGCCTTGACTGGGAATTGAACTGGCAACCTTTCGGTACACAGGACGATGTTCAACCAACTCAGCCACTCCAGTCGGGCCAGAAAATAGGTCTTATTACTTCTTATATGTTCCCCATTAGAATCAATACTTAACAAGAGTGCTTGTCACTTGACCTTGAACATTTACATGTCATTGGCATAAAAATATACTACTTCTTAAGCAATATATCTTGGTGCTTTATGATAGATTATAAACCCTCTTATACAACCGCTAGAGGCCCAGTGCACAAATTCATGCATGGGTGGGGTCACTTGGCCTGGCCAGTGATCAGGGCCTACTGGGCCGGCCAAGGGGAGGGACCTCGGGAGGTTGGCTGTGGGAGCGCACTGACCATCAGGGGGAAAGCTCCTGCACTGAGCGTCTGCCCTGTAGTGGTCAGTGCACATCACAGCAACTGGTCACAGTCACTTAGGCTTTTATATATATAGGTTATATTTTACAGGAAAACCTCACTATAATGAACTAATTTTCAGGCAAGGGGTGTCTGTTAAAGCCAAAAATTTGTTATACAATAAACAAAGAAGGTTTTCCAAATGTGCATGTTAAAAAATTGACAAATAGGTTAGTTCACCTGTTTTTACTTATGTAGACACATATGTGTAATTAAAATTAAGTACTCGTGAAGTTTAATGTCACAGAAAAGTGTTCTATATGTATTACTATAATTTTAAATTTACACTGAATAGGTCTATTAAATACATGTGTGATTCACCAGTCGCTGCAAATAAACAAATGTACAAGGCTGGCGCTGGGGCTGTTTAATGCATGTGGGAACATCTGCAGCACCATTAAAACTGCTGCAGACAGTAATGTCTGAGACAACAGAATCAATTACCGCAGCAGTGTGATCCCATACAAATCCACAACACCGTTTATGAACAGTGACTCTTGGACTTAAATATGTAGACTATAGTTGTAGATATATAGTATTTATTTGTCAGCAAAATTACTAGTGTTTTCTCCAACATATGACCTATTCACTAAAATTTATTAAAAATAACAGTGAAATAATAATAAAAAAATAACCTGTCAATAATAAGCAAATCTTGGGTAAATGCATTTTAAAACTAACAGGATATTAATTTTCATATATGAGATATGGACTGGAAATTTTGTTCATTAAATCTGAAGTCTGTTAAATTGTGGTCCGCAAAAAAAGATTTACTGTCTTCCTAGAATTTCATATGCTTATGGACCACCTTAATTTTCAAAGTGCTTTCACATGTTATTTTCTTTGACAGTTTAACTTTAATGTTTTATTCTCTGAAAATCAGTAATTCATGTGTAATTGGTATAAATGGTAACCTGGGTAAAAAAAGTTAGAAGAGCACATTTCCAACACTTATACACATAGTTTTCTATACAGAGTGTAAAACCCTTCTGTAACAAATTCAGAATATGTTTCACTTACTAAACAAGACCTTGTTGAGAACCTAAGCAAGAGGTTGTGGGAGGAAAATGAAGACAGGGCTCCCACCATGAGAAGCTGATAATCTAGCTGAGAACAGAAGGCATCTGAACACATACAAATAAACATTAATAACTTCAATATGCTCAATGACACACACTGACATCCCTCATCATTCTTTTAGGGAATTCAGCGGGGAATGTGGTTAAACACACCTTCTTAGAAAAGGTGACTAGTGATTACAAAAATCAACATACCTAATTTAGCCATCTTTTCAGGGTGTTTCCTGTTCTGAAAAGAATAAACTTTATTCCCACCAACGGTAGCAGAGCCATTTTTCAAAGATTCTGAAAGAAAATACAACAGATATTTAGAAAAAATTGAATTTAATTAACAGAAAAAGATAAAGTTTTAACTAAAAACTTAAATTCGTACCCATCACTGCCTTACATAAAGGTTTAACAACATACATAAAATATTTTTATTTATTTATTTTTCAATATATTTTACTGATTTTTTACAGAGGGGAAGAGAGAGGGAGAGTTCGAAACATCGATGAAAGAGAAACATCGATCAGCTGCCTCCTGCACACCTCCTACTGGGGAAGTGCCCACAACCAAAGTACATGCCCTTGACCGGAATCGAACCTGGGACCTTTCAGTCCGCAGGCTGATGCTCTATCCACTGAGCCAAACCAGCCAGGGCTACATAAAATATTTTAAAATAAAAAAATACACAACAGACTATGATACTGTTTTTATAAATTTTACTTTTTAAATATATATTTTTATTGATTTCAGAGAGGAAGGGAGAGGGACAGAGAGAGAGAAACATCAATGGTGAGAGAGAATCACTGGTCGACTGCCTCCTGCACACCCCCTAGTGGGGGCCAAGCCTGAACTTGGGCCCTGCCTGACTGGGAATCCAAGTGTAACCTCCTGGTTCATAGGTCGACACTCAACCACTCAGCCAGGCTCCATTTATTTTTAGAGAGAGTGGAAGGAAGGGAGGGAGGAAGAGAGGGAGAGAGAGAAACATGGATGTGAGAGAGACACATGGTTGCAAACCAAGTACGTGCCCTCAACTAGGAATCGAACCCATGATCCTCCAATCCCTGGTTGGAGCGTGTGTGGGAAGCAACTGACCGATGTTTCTCTTCCTCTCTCTCACCCCCTTCCTCTCTCTAAAAATCAATTTTTTTAAAAAAAACAACTGTGGAGAAAATACCTACAATAGGAACTCAGTACTTCCCCCTTTTCAACTACAGAGAAAAAACCTGAACCAATGCATTTCTCAGGAGAAATATATTAATACAGCACCCACATGGAAAGAGTCCTAGAGATGGATGGTGGTGACTGTAGCACAACATTCTGAATGTATTTAATACAACTGACCTGTACTCTTAAAAATAGCACAGATGGCAAATTTTATGTTATGTGTATTTATAGTAAAAAAAATTTTTTTTGGAAAAAAAATAATATGGCACACCATTGCCTAGCCTCCCAAACTACTTTATTGTATCCTGCAAAGCAACTTTGGCTATTTGTAAGCATACATGCCCCTCTCTCCTCAAATACCTTGAACATCTCGTCCTAAAACTTCCACATAGTTCTTATCTTTTAAGACTTCCAGGCAATCTTCCTCCAAATCATATTCCGGCTTCTTTATTATTTTTTTTGTGTTGACCAAAAGTTGAGGTCGCTCCTTTTTTAATTTAGCTCCTATAAGAACATCCAAGAAATTGGAACGTAACAGGTATGAATTCTTTCTAAACATTACATTTAAGTAAGTAAAATAATTATACTACTTATATTGTCATTACTAAAAGGATGGGAATAAATTCAGTATTTTTCTCTTTAATTACAGAAGATCAAGGTAATAGTGAAGTGACTTGCTTTATAAAATTATTTCAAATTAGTTAAAAATATAATCTGACCACTCTTCCACTTATATAACTAAGTTTTAAAAAAAATAAAACCTTAAAAGTATATTATCACCACTACTGATTTCATATTAGTACAGCTTATTTTTAATTTTCAATGAAGTTTGAAAGAAGTAAACTAAAAAGTAAAGTAGTTTTTTACAATCTTACCAGGTTAAATACTTTGTGCTATAGTTTCAAAATAGAGTGCTATATTTTAAAAAGTGAAATAATCTATAATCATTACTTATTACCTCCTTCTCTATCAAGAATGTGATTAAGAACATCATCATCTCCCACAAACCGAACCTCCAGCACTTTGTCTTCCTTTAATTCCAATTTATTCATCATTGGCAACCTAAACAAAAGCAATAAAGTACTCAAAAAAGGTGAAAAATTCTGATCAACAGCCAAAGAAATTAAACACTAACATAATGAATACATGTATATGTATAACATTTTGAAAAGTCTTTAAGTATGAAAAATATGTTATGCATTATTGCATTAATACTATGTTTTTTGATAATAGGTAATTCAATGCTTCATCTGAAAAATAAAAGAGGAAGTGGTTTCTGGGATTTGGAAAGAGCTAAATCCAATCAAGACAACTAAAATGTAGTAGCAGGAAAACAATTCTGCCTATAAAGAAAGCTCTAATCAATGTACAGAATAACATTACCAGAAAGGGAATGGTTAACACGATTTTATAAAATGTGTAACCAAAGAATACGGATTGGTGGATTTTAATTTCCACACTCTATGAATTAATATATTTCACTGGTGTGCCAAGCCTGGACCAAATAATACTCAAGACCTCTGTTTACTATCACTGCATTCTTACCAAACAACTTTACAAATATAAATACGGCTTTCTAGGTATCGTGGTAACTAAATAGTAACCATAAATCTTTCCAATATTTTATAGTCAGTTCTTCATTGAACAAACATGAGTTTGGCAGACAAAACATTAATCAACTCTAGCTACTCTGACAAAAGTTAGCTTCATAACTTATAAGACCAATATAAGTTACTAGAAGCCTAGTGCACAAAAATTTGTGCACTCAGGAGGTGGGGGGGTCCCTCAGCCCGGCCTGTGCCCTCTGGCAGCCTGGGATCCCTTGGGGGATGTCCACTTGCTAGCAGGGAGCAGGCCTAAGCTACAGTCAGACAACCTTAACACTGCTGAGGAGGCAGGAAAGGCTCCCACCAACACCCCTGTGGTGGCAGCTGGCAGCCTGGCTTGTGGGTGAGCAGAGCTCCCCCTGTGGGAGTGCACTGACCACCAGGGGCAGCTCCTGCATTGAGTGTCTGCCCTGTAGTGGTCAGTGCACATCACAGCAACTGGTCACAGTCACTTAGGCTTTTATATATATAGGTGGTCAGTGTGTGTCATAGTGACCAGTCATTCCATTTGCATATTACCCTTTTATTATATAGGATGATATTAATTAATGATTCCAATGAACTGCAAGCTAATCAGTGTACCCCAAAAATGATTTTTCCCCCTCTCTTATAAATACTTTTACCTTTTCTCCTGACAAGAGGAACTACTGACTGTGCCCCTCATGAGTCAGTTATTTGCATGGAGGCAGACAACTTACTAAATGTTGGAACGAGCACTTAAATGACTTGCCTTAATGTTCACTTACCTGTGAAGGTACTACACATTCTGCAGGTGGAAAATTCAAGTGCAGTCACCTGTAATTGAAACAAGAACTCAGCCAGCGTCAGCTAAGAGGAAAACAAAAGCAACCAAACAAGGTGAAGGGCTTTAACAAACAAATTAAACATATAAATGCAGTTCTTACAAAGTCAAAGTTACTATGACAGCAGAGTGAAGGGTAAAATGACCATTACCATTTTGGCCAGGAAACCTTACTCACTGAGACCTGGATGGGGGGTAGATACAGGGAAGAGGCCAAATTCTGAGCACATACCGTGCTAAGCACAGTTATAAATATTCTCTATGTATTCTCATTTAATTCTCACAACAATTCAATTAGGTTTATGCTTTGTGCATAAAGACAAAACTTCATCTACAGTTTAGGGAACACTGCCAGTCGACACATCCTTTTGGACCATCTTTCTACTTATGATATTGCTTATGATGAGAATACAGGTGTATAGAAAGTTTAACCCATCTACATGACATTCGTATAAAATAAACTTACGATTTCTTTATATCTGTATAGTTTTTTTGAGGAGCTATTTGTCAGGTACTGTTTTAGACACTTTTATGTACTAGGTGTACCAGTTAATACAGATTTTTTTCAATAGATGGAGTTACACATATGTTGATATATATTTGATCTGATATGTATGCTATTTTGTTGTTTTGACAGCAAGCTTCAAAACTTCATGTCAAATTTGCTGGTGTTAACATCATAGATATATTCATGCTTAAAAATGTCGAATTTCATGCCAAAAAAAGAGCATTTGCAGGAAGTGTTAATTCATTACTTTATTTTGAAGAAAAGTGCTGCTGAAAGTTATCGTATATTTTGGGAAGTTTATGATGAACATGCTCCATCTCAAGATACTTGTGAACGCTGGTTTAAATGCTCTAAAAGTGATGATTTTGATGTGAAAGACAAAGAATGTCCAGGTCAACTGAAAAAGTTTGAAGACCACAATTACAAGCATCATTGGAACCCACAGGGAGGCTGGCTGAGTGAAAATCCTACAACTAGAAAAGAGTCTGAGACTCAGAGGAGCGGCGGAAGCAAAGTACAGAGGTACGGAGGCACGCGCACGGGGCCCGGGGAAAGGGCTGGTGCCAGAGGTCGCGGTTCTTTTCCAAAACGGAGAAAGCCACAAGTTCCCAGCAGCTCTGAACTCCAGTTCCAGGCGAGTTTCTGAGGACCCAGACACCCGGAGAAGGGGGACTGACTGGCACTGGGAGGAAATCCAAAGCGGGTTTCTCTCAGCGTTGCTTGCAGCAATTACCGTGGGACACAGAGACCTGGTGTCTCTCAGCGCAGGTCTGAGAAGCGCCATAGCTATTTGCTCCACCCTGCCCTGCAAACTCCTCGAGGCCCCGCCCCTCCCAAGCTGCCTCAGAGGCTTTTGCAGATAAAAGACTGAGTAGCCTAAGGCAAAGGCTAACTCAACACCTCCTTAAAGATACAGGAGCCAGCCCCACCCAGTGGCCAGAGTGGGACTAACCTAAACAAAACAGATCCACAAGGAACACACTCGGGGCAGATGCAGTGAGCATAAAAGCCCCACT
>PVJC01054096.1:0-10612 GCA_004026665.1 Murina feae | reverse complement strand
ATGATGAGAATAACTGATGGCTGCCTCCCGCACGCCCTCCCCCCCCCCCCACCGCTGGGAATGGAGCCTGCAACCGGGGCTCAGATTCCTAGGTTGATGCTCAGCCCCTGAGCCGTGCCAGCCAGGCCTTCAGCCACGTGTCTAGATGTCCCAGATGCTGAGCCCCATCTTATGCCCGAGAGAGAGCGTTTGCATAGACCCCACGTAGTCTCTGCCTCCTGCAGGGCATGGAGTGGGGGTTGTCGGGGATGATTTTAAAAAGCCCTGCACACATCACAGCCGCGTGGCTCCCATCCTGGACACTGCAGTGAGGACAACACAGAGCAAACGTGAGGAGGCAGAATCCAGGTGCGCAGTCAGGGCCGCCAAGGGCAGGTACAGACACGAGGGAAGCGCATCCGACCTCGGGCCTGGCTTCATTCGGGGTCCAGCTGGGGTCCAGCTTGTCAGCCACTGGGAGCAGGATGTGTGTCTTAGATGCTAAGCAGGTGCTCACTGAAACGTGAGGTTCCCTCCCAGCCCTCCTGCTCCGGGCTCAGACGCCATTGCACTGTAATTCTGGTGACCTGCATCTCGCGTCACCACCCTCCCTGTAGGGGAGAGGGAAACTGAGGCACACCAAGCCGTGCCCAGGGAACCCAGAAAGGTCCGGCTTCCTGTCCTGGTAACGGAAACAGTCGTCCCCCTGGAGATCGTCTGTGTGACCAGGGCTGAGTCCCTTGCCCACGCTGGCCCTCAGTTTTCCCGTCTTTGGAATGGGCGTGCGTACATTTGCCATCGTTCACCACCCGTGCCCGGAACAGCTCTGGCTCACCGCAGGGGCCCAGGAAATGCCCCGCTGAGGTTCACAGCTGCTGGGTTTGGCCTGGTACTGGGCTCCAGGCTCTGGCACCATCGCTCCTTCCACCTGCAGGCAGGGGTTCTGGTCCTTAGTTCCTGGTCACCACAGACACTTGCTCAGTGCCTCGCATCCTCTTCCCCCAGAACTGCCTGCAGAGCCTCCAGCTGTTCCTGCGAGAGGCCAGAGGAGGAACAAATGACGGCTGGGCTCCGGGACGCGAGGTTCCGGGTGAGTGGACCACCGCCCTCACGCTCAGGCCTCTGAGCAAACCCCCTCCCTGACAATCCAGCTGCGCCTTGTCCCGCTGCCCCGGCTGCTCCCACCAGCAGCCAGAGCCGGGCTTGCCCTGTGAGGAAGCTCCTGTGTGACATTCCAGGAGCAGGTGGCCTTTCAGGATGTGGCCGTGGCCTTCACCCAAGAGGAGTGGGGGCAGCTGACGCCCACCCAAAGGACCCTGCACGGTGAGGTGATGCTGGAGACCTGGGGGCTCCTGGTCTCTGTGGGTAAGGCCACCCCGTTCCTCACTGTCCTCCCCGGGATGTACCCCAATTCTCCTGGGTTCATGGGGGGTTGGAGGGTCTAGGCATGAACAGCAGAAAACTCATGGGCCTTGGGCCTGAGGGATCAGACTGCTTGGGTTTAGGGAATATCAGTGAGGATGCCAGAGGCAGGACGTCGCGGGGTAAAGGGCCCACTGGTTCCAGAAAGGCAGAGCCCCAGGTGCAGTCTTCCTGTGTTTCCCCCTCTCCCTCTGTACCTCTCTGAGTCACGATTCACACCTGGGCCCTCTGACAGTTACCAGAGTCCAAGGGAAGGCCCATGGGTTATCTCGTTTCAGCCACCACATCCCCTTCACATTGGTCCCTGTTGCCAGCCAGCAAGGGAAGAAGAACTCTCACTGGGTGTACTGATCTGGGTCACATGCCCACCCCAGAGCCAGAGGTGGGGTTAGGGCTGAGAGTGCGTGGAGGACCCTGTTCTTACCTAAATCACTGGGGCCTGTCTCGGTTCCCAGCCACTTGAGTCCTGAAAGGGTGAAGGTGGAGTGGGCAGGGGTTTGGGAAAGGCACTGGGTCTCCCCCTGAGAAGGACCTCGGCTCCTGAAACTCACCCTCATCTCTGCTGGAGCAGGAGGCTGGGCTGTGGCTAGGGCACCAGGAGATTCCACAAGGTGTGTGCCCAGATGAGGTGAGAATGTGCAGGGCGCAGGGGGAGCCCCTACACCCTGCACCCCAGGTCTCTTCGCATCTGCTCCCAGATCCTGTAGAGCAAACTCACTCCTTCTCTCAGCGAACATTCTCCAGTCACCGTTCCTGTCTTCACTGAATGTACATATCGTTGAGGGAGAGGCACAGAGTAAATAGCTAGAAAATAGTAGCAACGGGGAAAGGGATGATCACAGATCGTGATGAGTGTGAGGAAGTGACAGCAGGTGATGGGGTGGACAGAATCGGGGAGAGAACTTGAGCAGAGAGATGAGGGGTTCCCTCTCAAAGGAAGGGATGAGGGAGGAGAAGCTGGGCCGTGAGAACAGAATGCCAGGTGGAGGTATTGACAAGCGCAGGGGCACTGGGTGGTGCAGGTCTCCTGCTGCGGATCAGACCCTCCAGCCTTGGGCTTTAAACCAGAGACTGGTTTACGACTCAGGCACCTGTGGCTCTAGGCCTTGAGGTTGGCCGGGTGGTTCTTCTCTTCAGACCTGCTATCCAGATTCAGAGACAGGCAGGCGCCTCTGTAGGAAGTGGGGGAGTCCTGGCCCATCAACAACCAATGTCCCGCTGGCGTCCAGCCATGACGCTGTGTAAGCAGTGACCATCACCAGCGCCCAGGAAGGACGTACGTGTGTGGGAGGGGTCACAGCAGGGTCTCCCCTGCCTCAAATAATAACCAGCCTTCACCTAGTATGTTAGCCTCCTCTTGCTGCTGTGACAGCTGACCACAAATGTAGTATTAGAAGCAACACAAATGACCTTGCAGTTCTAGAGGTCACACGTCCAGAGGGGTCTGGCTGGGCGACGGTCTCGGGGTCAGCAGGCCTCGTTCCTTCCCAAGGGCCTGGGAGACCCTACGGCCATTCACTATCCAGCATCTAGAGGCTGCACATTCCTGGGCAGGTGGCCTTGTCCATCTTCAGTGTCAGCAGAGGCTGGTCACGTCTTCACGCATCACGTCCCCCTGACCCTGACCTGTTGCCTCTTGCACATTTAAGACCCTGTGGCTACACGGGGCCACCCCGACAATCCAGGGTCGCCTCAGGTGATGGGTGAATATCAGAGATTAGCACCGTTAGCTCCTTGTCCACACGTAGGTGACAGCACACTCACAGGCTGCAGGGCCGAGGGCGTGGGCATCCTGGGAGACACCGTTCTGCCAGTAGCACTTGACTAGACTGTTCCCCTAACTTTTCACTAGAGTGCGATGTACATAGGAAAGATGCCACGTCACACCTTCTTACCAGCTCATTGTCAAGTAGAGTCTGGGTGCCTGCCACTCTGCCAGGAAGGAGGGGGAGACACTGCTTGTGTTTGTTTTTGTTTTTTTTTTAAATTAACATTAATGAATGTACTTTTTTTTTTTAATATTCTTTATTGTTCAGATTGTTACAGATGTTCTTTTTTTTTTTTAAACCCCCATAGCTCCCCTCCACCTGGTTATCCCCCTCGCCCTGTACCCTTACCCCCCCATTGTCTTCATCCATAGATGTAAGATTTTTGTCCATTCTCTTCCCATACCCCTCATGGCCCCTTCCCCCTGAGAAATATCAGTCCATTCCGTTTCTATGCCCTTACTTATATTCAATTCACCAGTTTATTCTGTTCATCAGATATTTCTATTGACTTGTTATATTCACTTGTTGATAGATATGTATTTGTTGTCACTTTGTTGTTCATACTTTTTATATTTACCTTTTTCTTCTTCCTCTTCTTCTTAAAGAATGCCATTCAGCATTTCAAATAATCCTGATTTGGTAGTGATGTACTCCTTTATCTTTTTCTTGTCTGTGAAGCTCTTTACCTGACCATCAATTTTACATGATAGCCTTGCTGGGTAGAGTAATCTTGGTTGTAGGTTCCTGCTATTCATGACTTTGAATATTTCTTGCCATTCCCTTCTGGCCTGCATGGTTTCTATTGAGAAATCAGCTGACAGTCGTATGGGTACTCCCTTGTAGGTAACTAACTGCTTTTCTCTTGCTGCTTTTAATATTCTCTCCTTGTCTTTTGCCCTTGGCATTTTAATTATGATGTGTCTTGGTGTGGTCCTCCTTGGGTTCCTTTTGATTGGGGTCCTCTGCGCTTCCTGGACTTGTAAGTCTATTTCTTTCACCAGGTAGGGGAAGTTTTCTGTCGTTATTTCTTCAAATATGTTTTCAATATCTTGCTCTCTCTCTTCTTCTGGCACCCCTATAATTCTGATGTTGGTACACTTGAAGTTGTCCCAGAGACTCCTTACACTATCTTCACACTTCTGGATTCTTTTTTCTTTTTTCTCTTCCTGTTGGGTGCTTTTTGCTTTTTCATGATTCAAATCTTTGACTCGATTATTGCAAACCTCTAGTCTGGTGATGGATCTCTGCATAATATTACTAAGTTTATTGGCAGATTCTAGAAAATTCTTGAAAAACCTTAAAAACATAGTTCTAAACTCTATATCCAGTAGTTTGCTTTCCTCCATTTCTGTCATTTGTGACCTGTTTGTCTCTGCATCTTGGCTGCGTTGATGGAGTGGTTTCTGCACTACGTGTTCTATAGGGTCCAGTGATTCAGCCTCCCCAGTCACCTGGGGTGGACACTCTTGTTGTACACCTTTGAAGGCTGGGTGCACAGTCTTGTTGCAGTCATCACTGGGAGGTATCACTGGGAGGAAATGACCTGCAGGCCTTTCTCCTCGTTGTTTGGGGTTTGGAAGTTCTTTTCGAGTTCTGTCCCAGCTACAGTCCCTCAGGCTATGCTGCAGGCAGGTGGGCGAATAACTTGGGCAGGGTTGTAGGTGGGGTAGGGTGTGGTCTTAGAATTTCTGTGGTGGAGCAACCCGCAATGGCTGCCACTCCACTGACTCGCAGCCTCTCCCGGACCTGGAGCCTCCAAGCCCTGGGGTCTGCGAGCCTCTGAGTCCCCGAATGTCCACGTCAGTGATCGCTGCGAACAGCTCTGCTATAACGCCACTGATCTTCCACCCCATTGCCAGACAGCCTGCACCGCGTTCAGTGCGACCCTGGAGTTTATAATCTCCTTCCAAGCCTAGGATCCAGGCACAGCCGCCACCCTTTCACCCGAGCCGCCGCTTCCGTTCCACACCTCCGTACCTGTCAGTTTTGGCACCGGGAGCCTCTACTCAGTCACAATGCACTCCTTCTCCTGACTTCTAGTTGCAAAGCTTCTCCTCCCTTGGTTCCGAAGGATGGCCTTTCACTGTATAGTTGTTTTTCTACAAAGTAGTTGTGGAGGCTGCGCATATAAGTACACACCTCATGCCGCCATCTTGGTTCTATTCGACACTGCTTGTGTTTTTCGTTCAGTATGTGTCTGGACCCCTGTTGTTGTTGGGGGTACAGTGGTAAGATCCTTTCCAGGGGGTCTTCTCACTTTGGGAAACAGACAGACTAACCAGCTCGAAGGGCTGTAATGCACCGCAGTCATTTGTCAATGCTCTTGTTGACAGACGTGTCAGCAGTTCCCACTGTGGGGACCTGATGGTTTTCTTCTCATCTGCAGTGAGTGGCACACAGGGAGGGACCTCCCGGAGGAGACAGCTCTGAGAAATGGGAGGGCTGAGGGGTGAAGAACCTTTTTTCGGTCAAGGGCCATTTGGATATTTATAACATCATTTGCAGGGCATACAAAATTATCAACTGAGCCCTGACCGGTTGAGCTCAGTGGAGACAGTGTCGGCCTGAGGACTGAAGGGTCCCGGGTTCGATTCTAGTCAAGGGCATGTACCTTGGTTGCTGGAACATCCCCAGGAGGGGGCATGCAGGAGGCAGTTGATCAGGAGGCAGCTGATCGATGTTTCTCTCTCATCGATGTTTCTAACTATCCCTCTCCGTTCCTCTCTGTAATAAAATCAATAAAATATATTTTAAAAATTATCAACTTTAAAATTTTTTTTCCCAGTCAACAAAAGAGAAACTTTATTGAGGCCCCAGCGTCACAGGGTTCCGGTAGAAGGCTGCCCTGTGGACCCAAGGAGTTGGTGAAGGGGCCTTATTTAACCTTCTTCTTGGGGCGCAGGTTGTTGGTGTGGCCGCACTTCTTCTTGTGGCAGTTGACAGCATGGGGGTGCAGGCGGGCGTAACACTTGCAGCAGATCATCTTGTCACAGTTGTACTTTTGCGCAAGCTGGCGGAGGGAGGGTTCGATGATGCCACCCATTAGACGAAGCACCAAGTTCAGGGTGGACTCTTTCTGAATATTGTAGTCTGAGAGAGTTCGACCATCCTCTAGCTGTTTGCCCGCAAAAATCAGACGCTGCTGGTCGGGCGGGATGCCCTCCTTGTCTTGGGTTTTAGCTTTGACATTCTCAATGGGGTCACTGGGCTCAACCTCAAGGGTGATGGTCTTGCCAGTCAGGGTCTTCACAAAGATCTGCACCTCTGCATCTGCTGCTCCGCCGCCTCGTTGACGAGAAAGAGCCAACTTAAAATTTAGCTGCTATGTTAGGCCAAACAGTTAATTAACTCCCCCCTAATGCGTTGGCAGGGCCAGACCAAATGACTTTGCAGGCCTTTTACATCCTGAGGGCCGGGCGTTTCCCACCCTTACTCTCCCACCACCTGCTGCGCTGCAGGCTGCGTGAGCCGCCCCTGACTGCTGTTCACCTCCTTCCAAGCCTGCGTGTCTCTTGCATTTTCCCTGAAGGCTCACTCTTCTTTTCAGCACCGATTTCCTCCAAAATTCTCTGTGCAAACTCCACCTGTACCCATTGTATCAACTCAGCTTTCTGTTCTAAACATTCTCTTCCTTCTCTGGTTTGCAATACCTTATGGTTAAGTGTTCAAAGCCACTCGTGCCTTGAACTTTTAGAAAATGTTGGTTTAATTCTTCTATCCACATATTCACCAATTAACTTTTCTTCCCAGAACAGTGATTGAGGGACAACTCCTTTTTTTTTTTTTCTTTCCAGACTTGGAAACAAAATTGAAAACCAAACTGTCAGCTGCAAAGCAAGACGCCTCTGAAGGACTCTCTAGCCTTGTCCTGGTAGAAAGGTTCCTGTGGGACGGGCTGTGGAGTTCTAAGGGTGAAGATGCTGAGGGACACCAGGAACACAGCCGTGAGAGCCTGGATGGCCGTGGGGTGCAGGCAGCCTGCACACCTGTGAAGACATCTGTTCAGCAGCAGCAGCCCGGGGTTGGGTTTGGGAAAAACTTAACTCTGAGCCCTGATCTCCCAAGTCAACCTGTGACTCCTGAAAGACAAGACTCTCATGCATGGAGAATGCACAGAAAAAGGGAGAATCCATGCTCAAAACTGGATGCACAACAGAAAACCTACGCAAAAGACAAAGGCTACACGTGTCTGGAATGTGGAGAGGCGTTTGCTCACAGCTCTGCACTCACTGAACACCACCGAACGCACACAGGAGAGAGACCTTACGAATGTCAGGAATGCAGAAAAGGCTTCCAAAACAGTTCGGCACTCACCATACATCAGAGAATCCACACTGGTGAGAAACCTTATAAGTGCACACATTGTGGGAGGACCTTTAACCAAACTGCCCCACTGATCCAGCACCAGAGAACTCACACGGGCGAGAAGCCCTATGAGTGCAGCGAATGTGGCAAGTCCTTTAGTTTTAGGTCCTCCTTCACCCAACACGCACGGACCCACACGGGCGAGAAGCCTTACGAGTGCAGTGAGTGTGGGAAGACCTTCCGGCAAAGCATCCACCTCACCCAGCACCTTCGGATCCACACCGGGGAGAAGCCTTACGCGTGTCCTGAGTGTGGCAAGGCCTTCAGTCACAAGTCTTCCTTGACGAAGCACCAGAGACTCCACACTGGAGAGAAGCCCTATGCGTGTCATGAGTGCACAAAAGCCTTCACTCAGATCACACCACTGATTCAGCATCAGAGGACGCACACAGGAGAGAAGCCCTATGAGTGCAACGAGTGTGGAAAAGCCTTCAGCCAGAGCACACTCCTGATTGAGCACTGGAGGATCCACACAGGGGAGAAGCCCTACAGGTGCAAGGAGTGTGGGAAAACCTTCAGCCACAGCTCGTCGCTCAGCCAGCACGAGCGGACACACACGGGAGAGAAACCCTACAAGTGTAGTCAGTGTGGCAAGACCTTTCGGCAGAGCACACACCTCAGTCATCATCAGAGGATCCACACAGGGGAGAAGCCCTATGAGTGTAGTGACTGTGGCAGGGCCTTCACCCACAGCTCATCCCTAACCAAACACCACCGGATCCACACGGGGGAGAAGCCCTATGAGTGTACTGCATGTGGCAGAGCCTTTAGTCAGCTCACTCCACTCATTCAGCATCAGAGGATCCACACGGGGGAGAAGCCCTATGCGTGTAACGAGTGTGGCAGAGCCTTCAGACAGAGCTCCCTCCTCATAGAACACCAGAGGACCCACACCAAAGAAAAACCCTACATGTGCAAGGAATGTGGGAAGTCCTTCAGTCACAGCTCATCCCTCAGCCAGCACCAGAGGACACACACTGGGGAAAAGCCATATGAATGTCTGGATTGTGGGAAATCCTTCAGGCAGAGCACTCACCTCACTCAGCACCGGAGGATCCACACAGGAGAAAAGCCATACGAGTGCAGGGACTGTGGGAAGGCCTTCACACACAGCTCCTCCCTGACCAAGCACCAGAGAACTCATACTGGAGAGAGGCACTGACAGGAGCTGGGCCATAGGAAGCCTGAAGCCACAGTTCATCTCTTCCCTTCCTACACGTGACCCAATCGTACTCATGGGCAGTATCACAGACTTAGGCACACAGCACACATACCAGTGGCATGCTCCTCAGATCATTCTAACAGTAGGGAAATGCAGAGATGATCAGTGATGAAGACCTTCAGATGTGAGTGCCCATCAATGCTATATTATAGAAGCTGCAAAAATGAGAATTGGGAAAAGGTATTGGATTTGGGCATGACTTATAAAAATTCACCAGATTCCAAACTTGAGGTTTTCAAAATGGTGAGACCTCAACTAATGCTATTCATTAAAAAGAACCAAGTGCAGTGACATTTTATCTTTAATGCACTTTATATGCTCAAGTAGGGAGAAGTGCTCATGAATGGTGTCAATGGACACTGGTACTCCCTATAAACACCATGGGAGTGTTCCACACAGGAGAGTGGCATCCATGTGCAATCCCCATGCACTCACCTGTCCCAGTAAGAAGTTCTAACCTGTGTGTAAAGCATTTGGTCAAGGTACATGGCAAACAGCCTCACCGATTTGAATCCCATATGACAAAGTTCCAAGTGTACCGTAAACATTTTAAACTGCATTAGTTTGCAATAAATCCTTATTTGCCATGGAATTGAAAACTTCTAATAGGAAGTCTTGAAATGTAACTTCCAAGGAAACTAGCAGGTTCTGTGATGCTCTTGCTACTCTGTTCAGGCTGTAAAATTTCTTACAGGACTCATAGGAATTAAAAAGACAGATGAGTGCAGCTGGCTTGGCTCGGTGGTTGAGCATCCACCTATGAACAAATTCCTGGTCACGGCACATGCAGGGGTTGCAGGCTTGATCCCTAGTGGGGCACACAGGAGGCAGCCTATCAGTTATTTTCTTTCATAATTAATGTTTCTATCCTTTTCTGAAATCAATAAAGAAATATTTAATTTTTTTTCAAAATATTAATTTCAGACAAGAAAGGAGAGAGAAACATCAATGATGAGAGAGAATCATTGACTGGCTGCCTCCTGCACGCCTCTCACTGGGGATCGAGCCTACAACCCAGGCATGTGCCCCTGACGGAAAATGAACCCAGGACCCCCTCAGTTCGCAGGCCGACACTATCCACCGAGCCAAACCAGCTATGGCTAAAAATACATTTTAAGAAAAGAAAAAGACAGATGGTGCCATTGCACCAAAAGAGCAAGGTTTTTCCTAATTCCCATCTCATGAACAATAGGACTTCCATGTTGTAACCTTTTATTTTGCAAGATTTAGTACTTTGACAAATGTAAAAGGTACCCCTTTTTTTGCAGCATGTTTTCATTGATTCTTCACTGTTTCTATTATAATCTAACTTAAAAATCCATTGTATTTAATGGAACCTTAAATCCTCTAAAAGCATTTCACTGACAGCCACGCCCCTTCAAAGGTGACTTGCCACCCTGCAAGGAGTGGTTCCTACCACTTCAGATAAAGAGAAACCCCTGACGGACACCTTTTTTTTTTTTTTAATTTATCTTTATTGTTCAGATTATTACAGTTGTTCCTCTTTTTTCCCCCATAGCTCCCCTCCTCCCAATTCCCACCCCAACCTCTGACCTTGCCCCCCCCATTGTCCTCATCCATAGGTGTACAATTATTGTCCAGTCTCTTCACGCATCCCCAACACCCTTGACCCCTGAAAATTGTCAGTCCACTCCCTTTCTGTGCCTCTGATTCTATTCTATTCTCAAAGGATACCTTTCAGCATTTCATATAATACTGGTTGGGTGGTGATGAACTCTTTTAGCTTTTTCTTGTCTGTGAAGGTCTTTATCCGACCCTCAATTCTGAACGATAGCTTTGCTGGGTAAAGTAATTTTGGCTGTAGGTTCTTGCTATTCATCACTTTGAATATTTC